>JAVSCE010007396.1:0-48535 GCA_032199065.1 Smutsia gigantea | reverse complement strand
AATTATTAAAAGATAAAAGAACTCAACACTTTCCCTACTAAAAGATTTATTCGGTATAAATAATATGTTAGATATGAAGAATATAATCAACACATATAAAATATTGCATTCAATATTATAATCAAATTATAATAGGCCTTTTAATATATCTTGATGATCAAGAGTAAGATATTATCTTAGATTTTTACACTGTTCTGAAAAAAAAAAGAAAGAAAATATTCCTAACAGTCCTGCCAACACAGAAAAGAAAGTCCGCAAGGTAATGCAGTAAAATGTAGCATATCACAGTTATGGCTTCCTTTTTTTCCCCTATTCATTTCACTTTTTCTAAGATTCTGAAATGAGAAGTATCTTTCTTCCTACAAATCCAGCTACAGCACCTAGCACATCACCTGCCAATGGAGGTACTTAGTAAATATTTCAACTTTTCTGTTGATTGCAAATGGGTTATATAGTAGGAGAAATCAATACCAAGTACAATAGTTTGCCTAGTCAAGGAATACAGAGGTTTAAATTAAGGTGGTTCAGGAAACTGATCATCAACTAGGGTAAAGAGAAAGGATGTCCAAGCAGGCCCTTCGGCTTGAAAATTACTTCATTTCCTATTTCTCTGGGTTTGAAAAATAGGGCAGATGAACTTCTGAGAAATGATGGAAGATTTAATACAGGCATCTAGTTTACTCCCTCCAAAAACTCCACCAGAATGAGAATAAAAGGATTTTTTTTTAAAGGCATAAACTCACAAGACTGGGAAGAGAAAAGGAGACAGAAGTGGGAAAGGCTGACAATCAACTAAATTTATTCCACAAATCTCCAAAAGACTCAGAAATTGAGGGTATCAGGCACCTTAGAAGTAGAGCTGATGTAGCTATAATAAAAAACGCTGGTGGAAAGTCTATTAAAGGAGCATTCAGATCCCCACCTCACAGACACTTGGCTTTCCCACTTGGTGGAAGACAAGGTTTATTCTCTGGAGCAAGTGAACAGGAGGTTAATAGATTGAGGGACAATAAGAAGCTGAAAACTGAAAAAACAGTAAAGTTGGAAAAACAGCAAGATTAGGTGAAATGTGCATACTGACCCACCTAGCTCTTGTTCCCCACTGGGTGCCCACTGGTCACCAATGCTGGCAAATAACCCTTAGCTCCGTAGGCAAGCAATCACAAGAGACTTCTCCAGGGAATCTGACAAGCCCAAGAGGAAAGAGCCCATGTCAGACAGATCACCCTGAACCGGTGCTCAGATTCAACACCTCGCCTAAGGACCCAGACCTCTCAGTGTCTCTGTCTTCACCATGACCACACCAAGGAACACCACATGTTTGCGGGCAGGCTCAAAGCTGAAAGAGACACACTAAAACAAATGGAAAAGAGCAATTTGGTGAAAACAGATTATAAAGGGAGAATAATTCTAATACCACTAATATCTTCAGAAAGGATATTGCAATTATGTAAAAAGAACAGGATACAATTATAAAGGTAAATTCAGAGAAAAGTATCTTAGAAATTAAAACTATGATAGAAGAAATTGAGGATATTTTAGGAAGTATAGAAAAAATACCAAAAAGATATAAAAGAAGAGAAGTCAAGAAAAGTAAAAGAACCATTCTAGGAGGTCTAATAACTAAATCATAAGAGTTCTTCTATTACAGGAAAAAAGCAAGCAAGATTTCCCAGAAAGCTTAGTGTCAGGAGCCGTTGTCATCTGTGACACCATCTTGTGAGAGCTCAGCCATCGTCTATACTAACCACAAAACCTGTACTCACCCTTCCTCTTTCCTTTCCCCCCCTCCTCTCTGCTAGAGCACAAGAACAAAAGGACTCCATCTTGTTGTTTACTTCTTCTTGGTCAGTTTCCCGCCACAGCTTCCCGCTAAGTCCTCAACCAGGTCCGTTGCTTACGTCAAAGACTACTGAGCATGTGCACAACTCGGTGTGTGATTGGACTTTGGAAGCTACCTCATTATCATAATGGGCAACCAACCAGAAAAAGCTACTCCCTACCACGCCCCTTCAAATGCTATATATTCCTTGCCTTTTCTGTTAATAAAGTAGAGCTTGACAAAAACTGCAGGCTCTCCGTGTCATTTTGTCTCATCCCATTTCATAGGTAGTCGCGGCTCCCCCGAGGTCTCCCACGTCTTAAGAAGCCCTCGCTGGCGAGGACAACTGGCGCCCAACGTGGGGCTCGAGGATCGTAGCCCGCCTACCTAGAAGAGAAAGTAGTCGCAGCTGCGCAGGATTCATCGGGCTATCAGCTCGAGAGCCGCCCGATCGGTGACGACGAAAGCGGACGGCTAACGGGTAGGTCCATTCGGACGTTCTCTTAACTCAAAATGGGACAGGAACTGTCTAAGGAGGCGCAGTTCTTAAAAGATATTCAACAGTGCCTCCGAGAGAGAGGGGCACACGTTAAAAAACAGGATCTCTTGAAGTTTTTTCAGTATATCCAGAAAGTCTGCCCTTGGTTCCCCCAAGAAGGAGTCGTAGACCCCAAACGTTGGGACCGTGTTAGACTTTGCCTTCAGGCACATTATGAAGCTGTTGGGCCTGAGAAAGTCCCCATTCAGACCTTTTCATACTGGAACATGATAAATGACATTTTCTCTCATGCCAAAAACTCTCAGCCCCTAAGCATAAAACTCCCTTTGTCTTTCCCGTTTGCACCCGTTCCTCAGATAACCCTGCCGCTGCCGACGGCTTATCTACCACGGCTGCCGCCGCGCCATTTGATAGTGAAAGTAACCATTCTCTCCGCATGCGCTCCTCCTCCTCCGAATGTGAGGCTGAGGAAGACACAAAAAATTCCTCTTCTGACGATGAGGGCCGCCCCCCTCCCCTTGTCTTACGGCGTCCTCGTTCGCTGCGTTTTAAACACCTTAAAGAATTACAACATGCAGTCTCCCAATACGGTCCTTCCGCTCCTTTCACTCTGTCACTTTTAGATTCCATCTGTGAATCTCTTCACCCCACTCCATCCACCTGGTTCCACTTAGTAAAGGCTGTTCTTTCTAGAGGGGATTATCTCCATTGGAAAACTGATTATGATGATCGTTGCCGCTCATTCATTAGCAATATGCCCTCTGCTCAAAAAAGAGCTGAGCGTTGGAACATCAATAAACTTTTAAGTACTGAGCCTTATGCTAATCCTGAAAACCAGAAGCAATTTAGCCAAGCCATCTTAACCCAGGTACAAGCAGCAGCTTTAGCAGCCTGGAAAAATCTCCCTACTAAAAGTTCCACTTCCTCCCTTTCCAAAATCAGACAGGGAACACAAGAATCCTATACAGATTTTGTGGGCCGCCTAACTGAAGCCGCTGAGCGCATTTTCGGCCCCCAAGAAAGTGAAAGCCCATTCGTTCTCCAATTAGCATATGAAAACGCTAATCCTGCTTGCCAAGCAGCGCTCCGTGGGAACCGCCGAGGAAAATCCCTTACAGACTTTATCAAACTCTGTTCAGGGATTGACTCAGCTTCACATGCCATCGGCATTGCAATTGGAGCAGCCTTATCCTCTAACAAACCCAATGTCTGTTTTAAATGTAAACAACCTGGACATTGGGCTAAAAATTGCCCTATGGCCACACAAGGGCAAGGACAAACCCAAGCCACTCAGAAAACAATTCCCAGCCCTGTTTTACCAGCTACCGTTTGCCCCAAGTGCCGTCGTGGCAAACATTGGGCTAATCAATGCAAATCTAAAACAGATATCGATGGACAGCCTATCAATCAAAGTCCATCGTTTCCCCAGACTCTAATACCTCACCAACAGCCTTCGGGAAACGAACCATGGGGCCAGCCCTCGGCCCCTCCCCAACTCCAACCTGCCCCGAGGGCATTAGGGCACAATCCTTACAGCGCGCCACCCCAGGGAGCGCAGGCCTGGACCTCGGTCCCTCCTCCCACACAATATTAACCCCTGAAGAAGGACCAACAATCATCCCCACAGGAATCCATGGGCCCCCTCCCCAAGGCACGTTTTTCCTTATCATTGGACGAGCTTCATCTACCCTCAAAGGTCTTGTAGTTCATCCTACTCTAATTGACAATGACTATACAGGAGAAATTAAACTTATTGTATCTTCCCCCTTAGGAGCTACTCTTCTGTCTGCAGGTACTCGCATTGCACAAGCTATTCCCCTGCCTCTATCTTCTTCCACCTATCCTTCTCAAAGCAGTTACCGGGGAGCCTCCACCCCTGGTTCCTCAGATGTCTATTGGATGCAAAAAATTACTACTAATAGGCCCACCCTCCAGCTTAAACTTGATGGAAAAACCTTTCAAGGCATATTAGATACTGGAGCTGACGCTACAGTCTTATCCCAAACCCATTGGCCTCAATTATGGCCCTTACAGCCCTCGTTAACCCATTTACAAGGCATTGGCCAGTCCAGCAATACTTTACAAAGTTCAAAATTTTTAAAATGGGAAGATTCTGAAGGAAACAGTGGCCTAGTTCGCCCTTTTGTAGTCCCTGGACTCCCCGTTAACCTGTGGGGAAGAGACATTTTAGAACAATTAGATGTTGTCCTTTGCAGTGGTAATGAATTTGCCTCCAGGCAACTGAAAAAACAGGGGTGGTCCCCTGGGTCAGGACTAGGAAAAAACTTACAAGGCAACCCCAGCCCCATAATAGTCACTCAAAAAACGGATAGAACAGGTTTAGGGTACCCCCAAACCCCTCAAAATTTTTCATAAGGGCTATTGACACTCCTGCACCTTGGGCTGATGCTATCACTTGGAAAAGTGATGAGCCAGTCTGGGTTGATCAATGGCCCCTCTCTTCTCAAAAAGCCCAAGCTGCTTATCAGTTGGTGCAGAAACAACTAGAAGCAGGACACATTGAACCCTCTACCTCCCCATGGAATACCCCCATCTTTGTTATTAAAAAGAAATCAGGCAAATGGAGACTTTTACAAGATCTCAGAAAAGTAAATCAAACTATGCAAATTATGGGGGCCTTGCAACCAGGTATCCCGTCCCCCATCGCCATCCCTGTTGATTTCCACAAAATTGTCATTGATTTAAAAGATTGCTTTTTCTCCATACCCCTACACCCTCACGACAAAAAGAGATTCGCTTTTAGTGTCCCTGTTGTCAACTGTGTAGGCCCTATGCCCCGCTTTCAATGGAAGGTCCTCCCCCAAGGAATGGCTAACAGTCCTACACTCTGTCAAAAGTTTGTTGCTCAAGTCATTGATCCATTCCGCTCACAATA
Organism: Smutsia gigantea; assembly: GCA_032199065.1. Classification (NCBI taxonomy): domain Eukaryota; kingdom Metazoa; phylum Chordata; class Mammalia; order Pholidota; family Manidae; genus Smutsia; species Smutsia gigantea. The sequence continues at coordinate 43,318 of JAVSCE010007396.1, read as the reverse complement.
CCCTCATATCTACCTCATCCATTACATGGACGACATCCTCTTGGCCGGACCTAACCATTCTGAAGTCCTCTATTTATCACAATTAATTATAAAAGCCTTAAGGGATCAAGGACTTCAAGTAGCTCCCGATAAAATTCAGTTACAACCCCCCATACCTTTTTAGGCTTTGAACTATTTCCCTATAAGGTAAAAACACAGAAACTCACCATTAGGACAGGACACTTACAAACTTTAAATGATTTCCAGAAGCTTTTAGGAGACATAAATTGGCTACGTCCTTACCTCCATATTACTACAGGAGACCTTAAACCTCTATTTGATATTTTAAAGGGGGATTCTGACCCCACGTCAAGCAGAAGCCTCACCCCTGAGGCTCAGGCTGCTATCGATAAAGTTTCCACAGCTATCCAGCAACAAGGAGTTTCTTACTATGATCCCACAAAACCTCTGCTCCTAATATTGTTTCCTTCCACTTTTACCCCTACTGGAATCCTTTGGCAGCAGGGACCTCTATATTGGATACATCTCCCTGCCTCTCCCTCAAAAATCCTCACTACGTACCCTTCCCTTATGGCAGCCTTAATCATAGAAGGAAGAGCAGCGACCCGAAAACTCTTTGGGAGAGACCCATCATCCATTGTCACTCCCTATGCAGAGAAACAAATAGAATGGCTTATGCAGAATGAGGACTCTTGGGCACTGGCCTGCATTGGCTTTCTGGGAACATTCTCATGCCATCTTCCCTCCGATAAGCTACTTCAATTTTTACAAACAACTCCACTTGTATTCCCCAAGGTTACTTCTTCTCGGCCTATTCCAAATGCCTTGCTGGTCTTTACTGATGGCTCTTCCACAGGTCTTGCAGCCATCCATTCATCTAAAAACCAAAAAACTCTCCAGACACCTTTTAAGTCCGCACAGCTTGTGGAGCTATACGCTGTTCTGCAGGTGTTTATAGATCTCTCAGATCAGACCTTTAATCTATATACTGACAGCTCTTACGTTGCCCAATCTGTACCCCTTTTAGAGACTACTCCCTATATCAAACCTTCTACTAATGCATCTCCTTTATTCTGCGACATACAAAGGCTTATACTAACACGGAGACATCCCTTTTTTATAGGACACATAAGAGCCCATTCCAATTTACCAGGACCCCTAACTAAAGGAAATGATACTGTTGACCAACTTACAAGATTAGTGGCTCATGTATCTACCTCTACCCCCCTCACCCAAGCACAAGAAGCCCATAAGTTACACCACCTAAATGCTCAAACCCTTCGTCTTCAATTTAAAATCACTAGAGAGCAAGCTAGAGCCATTGTAAAAAACTGTCATAATTGTGTCATGTTTCTCCCTGAGCCTCATTTGGGAGTCAATCCCAGGGGGCTTATCCCCGGAGAGCTATGGCAGATGGATGTCACTCACATCCCCTCCTTCGGTAGTCTAAAGTATGTTCATGTTACCATTGACACATTCAGTGGTTTTATTTTTGCCTCTCTACAGAGTGGTGAGGCTGCCAAACATGTCATCTCTCACGTCCTCCAGTGCCTCACTGTACTAGGAATTCCTAAATGTATAAAAACAGACAATGGTCCTGGGTATACTGCTAAAAACTTCAAAGAGTTTTGCCAGTGCCTCCAAATAAAACATCTTACTGGCATCCCATATAATCCTCAGGGACAGGGGATTATAGAGAGAGCTCATCAAAAGGTTAAAAATCAAATTTCTAAACAAAAAGAATCATCCACAGAGCTCTCTAACTACTATAAAAATCCTAAAAATCTTCTCAATCATGCACTGTTCGTCCTCAACTTCTTATCAGTAGACGAACAGGGCAAGTCTGCAGCAGACAGACTATGGCATCCGGCCACTAAGGATACTTATGCTCAGGTCCTTTGGAAGGACCCCCTAACTAATCAGTGGCACGGACCCCATCCAGTACTTATATGGGGAAAAGGACACGCATGTGTCTATGATCAAGAACACCAGTCAGCCAGATGGCTCCCAGAAAGATTAATAAAATGTGTTAATAACATTTCATCCAGGGAAAGCAACCCCTGAGATTTCCCTTCTTTTACCTTGCAGAAAAATGCTGTTACAATTGCTTCTGCTCTGGCCGCCTCTCGTCCTTGGCACCCCCAAACAGCCATCTCCTCATCAGCTTTTCAACTTCACCTGGCAAGTTATTAATGAAGCAGGAGATGTTGTCCATTCCATCTCAAGCGTGAGTTCATCCACCCCTTGCACCACCCTCTTCTGAACAAACTCTCCTCAACATGCTTAAAGAATCGTGGAACTTACTCAACTCCACGCAGCCCGACACAGCCTCTAATTGTTGGCTTTGCTTCCACTCCTCTCCACCATTCTATGAGGGTGTAGCAGTTCTTGCTAACCTTGTGCCTACCAACAACACCCAAGACATGTTTAGATTTCAAGCCTCTCACAAAGAAGGATTAACCCTGACTCAGTTATCAGGGATAGGAACATGTGTTCATAGCCAATCTGTTAACCCACCCCAGGAAATCATGCCGTTATGCAATCAAACCTTCACTCCCTCTCCCTATGACTCCTATATACTTGCTCCTAATGGGACATATTTTGCCTGTGCCACTGGCCTTACTGCTCATATTTCTGTCCAAGCATTGTCTACTCACCATGATTTTTGTGTTCTAGTTCAATTAATCCCTAGGATTGACATCTACTCAGCAGATCAATTCTTCCCTCTCCTACGTGAAGATTCCAGCCGTCGAGTCAAAAGAGAACCTATCGCTGCCGCCACCCTGGCCCTTGTCATTGGCCTTGGTGCTGTGGGCGCTGGAACAGGCATCGCCTCCCTTGTTGTTTCTGACCAACAGTACAATAGACTTGCTGCAGCCATAGATGCAGATTTAACTGAAATTCAAAAAGGCATTACAGCACTCACTGAGTCACTCCAGTCACTAGCTGAGGTAGTTCTTCAAAATAGGCGCGGTTTGGATCTCCTCCTCCTCCAACAGGGAGGCCTCTGTGCCGCTCTTAAAGAAGAATGCTGCTTTTACGCAGATAAGACAGGTATAGTAGAAGATAGTATGAGAAAAGTTAGAGAAAGCTTAGAAAAAAGCAAAAAAGAAAGAGAGCAAAATGAAAGTTGGTATCAGAACTGGTTCTCCACCTCTCCCTTTCTAACCACCTTACTCCCCTCTATTCTTGGCCCCTTACTTGGACTCCTTCTGCTTATTTCATTTGGCCCTTGGGCCCTACGGAAGCTCACACAGTTCGTAAAGGATCAAATAGATGATCTACGAACCAAGCCTATCCAAGTCCACTATCATCGCCTGGACCTCACCGAGCGGGGGCTAGATGACTACAATGGTATCTGCCCAAATGACACCCCTGTCTTTTGAGACGCTAGAACCTACCAAGCAGCCTCAAAGCGTCAAGATCCTGAGAGCCCATGGCGAGAATGTGTGTAACAGAGCCTATGTGCCAAAAACTACGCAGATTTGGCTTTCAGTGCGGGAAAAATAGTCAAAGACGGGTAAGATCTAGCAAGTACAATAGCAACCTAAGACAGAGACTAAGCCTTAGCTGCTTAAGTTCCTCCATGACGGGTAAGCATTGTACCTCTGTTGGACAACCTAAGACAGACATTTTTCCGAAAGCCCGAATCCTGCGATGCACACAAAGCCTGCCCGCTGCAGCCACACGCAGCCTAAGACCGGCCTCAGTTTCCACCCCTCAAAATATAAAAGTAAGGGGGAACTGTCAGGGGCTGTTGTCATTTATGATACCATGTTGTGAGAGCTCCTCCACCTTCTATACTAACCACAAACCTGTACTCACCTTTCCTTTCTCCTCCTCCCCCCCTCCTTTCTGCTAGAGCACAAGAACAAGAAAGTTAACTCATTTAGCAATAGATGTTAGGAACCATGTGACACAAGAACAAAAGGACTCCATCTTGTTGTTTACTTCTTCTTGGTCAGTTTCCCGCCACAGCTTCCCGCTAAGTCCTCAACCAGGTCCGTTGCTTACGTCAAAGACTACTGAGCCTGTGCACAACTCGGTGTGTGATTGGACTTTGTAAGCTACCTCATTATCATAATGGGCAACCAACCAGAAAAAGCTACTCCCTACCACGCCCCTTCAAATGCTATATATTCCTTGCCTTTTCTGTTAATAAAGTAGAGCTTGACAAAAACTGCAGGCTCTCCGTGTCATTTTGTCTCATCCCATTTCATAGGTAGTCGCGGCTCCCCCGAGGTCTCCCACGTCTTAAGAAGCCCTCGCTGGCGAGGACATACCTTGACCTTCCCCTCAGTCAAACCGTGTTCTCCAATCATCTTCCTGTGTGGGCTCAAGTGAGGTTGGCTTGCTTTCCAGCAGGAAGTCTTGCAAACACACAGGCTGGACTCGTGGTTCTGTCTCTGATCTCTATCTCTTTGGTCTTAATGGCTGAAACTGCTGCTCTGGTTTCATCTGTTGCCATAGCTCTAGTAAGATCTTATTTGACTTCCCATCTAATTTCCTTCTATCTGCTCCTGCCCGTATTAAATCAACCCACATCTGGGTCCTCATAACCTTCATGTGGCCCTGTAAATTCTTCTTGTGAGCAACAGGTCTTACTTCTTTCTGAATTCTCGTGGCTTCAGCCTCTCCTAAGTCTGCTACTGTATGCATCACCTCACTTATGGGATGCCCTAAGTGAGGGGAAAGAATGGCCACTAGAGACCCAAGGAGGGATGTAGGAGCCGTTTGACGTACAATATTTCTCATCCCAGTAGTGAAAATCTCTTCATCTGGGCCATAATTCTCTGGACTATAGATGGTATTTCTCATGTCTACCTCTCGTAGCACCTGTTGGAGTTCAGCATACATCTGCCATCTAACAGGAGAGGATGGTAGATCACCCGGATTGGGCCACACGGCACGATGTGCAGCCATGAGCCAATTGAGGAGGGTGTGACTCCCTGGGGTCTGATGTGCGTTTTGTAATAGCTGCCTCAAGGCAGGCTGCACTGTCAGGGAAGACAGCTTTCCCATCTCTGACCCCGATAGAACAATTCCATCCACCTCTAAGTCCCACAGATGCAGAAGCCAAGCTGATATTGACTCTGAGGGCTTCTGCCTAAACTAGGAGCCCAAATCCACCAGCTCATCCTGAGTTTAGGGGCGGACCATAGAGTGTTCCATGACCTGGGGAGGGGGCTGCTCCTCTCCTTGGGGAACTTTCAGCTGCTGGGTCTTTATTTTCTTTACAACCACGGGGCGTGCTTTCAATACAGGAGGCGCCAGTGCCTCTGGCATCACCCCTTCATCCTTCCCCAGCTCCTCCATTGCTGGGGCTGATGGCACCTTTCTCTCCCCTCCCCCGAGTGCCTCCTCTGCTACAACCTTTACCTTTTCTACTGTACCTCGCAGCAATGCTACCTCAGTCTTTAGAACATCTCTTACTTTCAGGTTGATACTTCGCAGCTGACGTTCTCATACCACCTCCGCCTGAGCTTCCCTCAGGAGTTCACCTTTTTCCTCAATGGCCTCTTCCTCCTTCAGAACACATGGCAGCGCTGCCGTCTCATCTCCAATGGCTCCTTGCTACTGGTGCTCTTGTGCTGCCTCCTCTCGCATCGAAGCCATCTCCCTCCTCAGGGAATCCACAGAAGTTTGAAGCTCGCATTCTCATGCCGCTAATTCTTGGGTCTCCTCTGTAGACCTTTTTAATACTGTGAGAAGCAGCCAACCCACAGCCCCCGCTGCCTCACGGGCACTCTGCTTCTCAAAGGATCTACTTATTTTGACAAGGGCCACCTCTGCAGCCTCAGGTGTCACCTCCACTTGCCTCCAGTCCTGGGGTGGGGCCCAGTCCTCTAGGAGGCAAGCCACCTCAGACCACATACCCACTGGGGGACAATCCACTCTCTCTCCATTCACAGGGGCAGCCCGCTGAAGCACCCCTCCCATAAGGGCAGCTTGTCTTTTTCCTTGGTCAACAATGAATCCTGCCAACTACACCAATTGTCTTGCAAATGAGTTTCACCCCAGGCAAGTTCACTATAGATTCACTGTGACCAAAGAAATTTACAGCAAAGGGTTCTTGGGGTGAAAAGGTTATACCCAACTTTATTTCCAGGTGGCAGGTCAGTCACTAAAATCCCATTCACTCAGAGCGAGTCTGTGTTATCACTGCTGCATTGGATGCAGCAAGCCAGTCTCTGCCTCTGGGCCCCTCTGTCTATACAGCCGTCCTCTGGGCCTCTCTGTACAGTCGTCCCGCACAGCCGTCCTCCGGGCCTCTGTCCTCGGCACTGCCACTACTCCAGCCTCTGCTCTGCTCTCCTACAGCCTTTCAGCCCTGCCACTCCGTCACACGCAGAGCCCTGGGCGGAACTCTTTATATTAACACAATAATGGCTTATTGCCTAAAGGTGTGGAAGTGGGAGCATAGCAACAGGCCAGTTACATCATCAGGTGGTTTAAGTTCAGTGAGGATCCTGGCATTGGAACCCCACTTTACCCAAAGGCGTACATTGTTAAGTATTATAAGCATGTAAGAATGAATGTTAGCTATTGTTACCATTTTTCCTCTGCTCCCCAAGAATCACTTTTCTCTTTTGGTTCAATGTTTGGAGCACAGTGAAGAGTAGACTATTTGAAGCTATAATTCTATGAAGCTGTTGATAACTGAAGAAAGTATTTAATGTGTTTTCAGAGATTTAATACAATAACTAACAACTGATGCAGAGATTTTTAAACCCCAAGCTAGCACAGTGCAGATGTATAGCTTCTATTCAAGCCTCAGAGTAAAACTAGGGTTAGATTAAGCAGTGACTGGAAAGAAATTTGGTGTAATAACAAAGTTTACTAAATTGTACCTAGGGTGTCTCCATTCTTCAATTTAACCTTTTTAAATCAAAAACAGTTATTTTACTTCAAAAATCTAGTTGTGTTGACCTTAAAAATAAGACCGTCAGTTGTTCTACCAGCAAAAAATGGATTATTCTGTAATAGCAGAGAACTTCAGTTCGGGACAAGCAAACTGTGGCAAAACCATAGACAAGTCCAGAGAACAAAGGGGAGGACTGCTCTTTTATAGAGGAAAGGGCAGCATTGGAAGGGCTGTTATAAACAAGTGCATTGGAGTAAACTGGGAGTTTCAAGGCTAGTGGCTTTTCATTGGCTGAACTGTGACAGTCTCATTGGTTGGGCTGTTGCCAGGGGAGTAGGAAAACCTTCCTCTGATGGGGTACAGTAGTAGCTAAAGCAGTGTGGTTCATCTCTTCTGGTTAGGGTCTGCAATTGTCAGGGAGTTGTAGAGCATGCAAGCTCCCCCTGCTCGGCTCTTGACTCTATTTTAGTGAGGTTTCCCTTAATTTACACAAGTGGCAAAATACTATTTCTCTTTTTCTTTCTAAACCCTCTTTCTGCAGATTGTGGCTGTCCATAGTGAAGTTGCTAATGAGAGCTTATCATGATTAGAAAAGAGAGAGAATGCAGGAAATTAGAAGCCTTTTGAATTATGTCATTTTACTTATACCTTACAAATGTAAAACAACTCCCCATACTATATAGGATGAAAAATTTTAACTGGGTAGCATGATCCCTCTTAGGGACAACACCTGTGGAAAGGGGCATAGAGTTGTCATTTGGCAAAATATATAGAAACAGAGTGTATGTTTTTTTTTAAGGACTAAAAAGTTACCTGAAGTTAAAAAAAAAGCTGATAATCCATGACATAATGAACTAAAACCTATGGGTGATTGATCCGGTAGTTTTAAGATTAAATAAGACAAGACTGGGCATCCATATTTATCACTGAAATGAAATTCCCACTTTTGGCTGACACCAGAATTTAGGCAGGAAGAAATAAATCTGAGAAAATGGTGAGCTATGCTGTGAGGAGCTGATTTGTATAATGAATTTTTGTTTTTTTCTGTTTGGAGAGAAACAAAAACAGGTGGCTTTGCACAAATATGCCTAGAGAAATGGGCAGGCCAATGTATTCTGTTGAACCGGGTGCCCCACATAAATTCCCATTTCCTGTCTCTCTGCACACTGTGGGGGCTCCAGGGACTGCTAAGTGGATCTGAAGTTTTAAGCTTTCGGAGCTTGGAAGGGATTAAAGATGGCAGTGTGGGAGGTGAGACACAGGCTTCCTCCTAAAACCACATACAATACGAAAATATAATGAATACAACAAATCCTGAAAGAGCAATAGGAAGGAGGACTGCAACAGACTGCATAAACCTGGAGAAAAGAGCAGACCTCACAGAACAGGGTAACGTACCAAAGCTGTGCCTGGCGGGAACCAAGCCCTTCCCCCACCCCAACTTACTGGCGGGAGGAAGAGAAATGGAGCAGGGAGGGTGTGGAGGCCTGGGACTGCTGAATACCTAACTCCGGAGATCAGTTCTGGGAGTGAAAACCTACAATTCATGGTGCTTGCATGATACTCTCATGATTATGGGGTTGGAAAGATAAGACAGGAAGAATTCCTGGAGAGGCTGATATTCCAGCTGCTTGTGGAAAGCAGGGATCCATATCCACCTGCTCTGGAGCAAAAGAAAGGTGGGCAGTCCGAGATACTTCCTAACAAGGAAGCCCTTAGCAAGAGGGCTGCTAAAGGGGCAAGGATTTCACAGAGTTTATTGCTCAGGAGAGAGGACAGGTAGACAAAATAGTCCGGGTGCACTCGGCACAGCAGGTTGGGAGCTATGCCATATAGACTCTCATATTTAAGAAGGACAAAGAAATCTTCCTCCTTAGATGATCTTCAGGTGCTCCAGCTCCCTGGATGGCTTCACAGCTCAAAGGACCCCCTGCGATATACCCAGCTTACTGTGCATTTCTCATGGCCAGCCCCACCAGGCTCGCACAACTGCAAACCCTACCCTGGCATTAGGCCACCCAGAGGGAAGATCTATCTCCAGCAACTACAAATGCAAAGCATAGAACCTTATACCTGTGTGCTTGGTCCACTGGTTCAGGCAGTGGAGACAGGCATAGCAGGAAGCAGGAAACAGCTCTTTCCTCCACCCAGGCACCAATACCACTCCCCTGTGATGCCTCACATTGATTGAGGGACTGAGCAGCTCCAGGGGGTAGAGCCTCTGGGCACTAGAGGGCACCATATACAAATATGAAATGCCAAAGTAACCTGGTTCAGAGTAAAATTATTAATACCGCTCCTGAGAAAGACTTAAATGACATCTACCTCATAACTCTTCCTGAAAGGGAGTTCAAAATAAAAATCATTAACATGCTCACAGAGGTACAGAAAGGTATTCAAGAACTCAGGAATGAATTCCAGTGGGAGATCCAATCGTTGAAGAGCACAATGGACCATATTAAAAGCAGATTGTGTACGGTGGAGGAGACGATAAATGAAATAGAAACTAGAGAAGAGGAATACAAAGAAGCTGAGGCACAGAGAGAAAAAAGGATCTCTAGGAATGAAAGAATATTGAGAGAATTGTGTGATCAATCCAAATAGAACAATATTCCCATTATAGGGGTACCAGAAGAAGAAGAGAGAGAAAAAGGGATAGAAAGTGTCTTTGAGGAGGTAATTGCTGAAAACTTCCCTAATCTGGGGAAGGAGATAGTATTTCAGACCATGGAGATGAACAGATCTCCCAACACAAGGGACCCAAGGAAGACAACACCAAGGCATATAGTAATTCAAATGGCAAAGATCAAGGATAAGGACAGACTATTAAAAGCAGCCAGAGAGAGAAATAAGATCACATACAAAGGAAAGCCCATCAGTCTATCATCACACTTCTTAGCAGAAACCTAACAGGGCAGAATGCAGTGGCATGATGTATTTACTGCCATGAAGCAGAAGGGCCTTGAACCAAGAATACTTTATCCAGCAAGATTATCATTTAAATTTGAAGGAGGGATTAAACAATTCCCAGATAAACTAAAGCTGAGAGAATCTACCTCCCACAAACCATCTCTACAGTGTATTTGGAGGGACTGCTATAGATGGAAGTGTTCCTAAGGATTAATAGCTGTCACCAGAAGTAATAAAACCACAATAAAGAAAGTAGAACAGGTAATTACCAAGTAAATGCAAATATTAAAACAACTATCTACAAAGTCAATCAAGGGATAGACAAAGAGTACAGAATATGATACCTACTATATAAAGAATGGAGGAGGAAGAAAAAAAAAGAACCTTTAGATTGTGTTTGTAATAGCATATTAAGTGAGTTAACTTAGACTCTTAGATAGTAAGGAAGTTACCCTTGAACCTTTGGTAACCACGAATCTAAAGCCTGCAATGCTAATAAGTACATACCTATTGATAATCACCCTAAATGTAAATGGACTGAATGCACCAATCAAAAGACACAGAGTCACTGAATGGATACAAATACAAGACCCATCTATATGCTGCCTACAAGAGACTCACTTTAAACCCAAAGATATACACAGACTAAAAGTGAAGGGATGGAAAAATATATTTCATGCAACTAATAAGGAGAAAAAGCAGGAGTTGCAGTACTTGTATCAGACAAAATAGACTTCAAAACAAAGAAAGTCACAAGAGAAAAAGAAGGACATTATATAATGATAAAAGGGTCAATCCAACAAGAAGATATAACCATTGTAAATATCTATGCATCCAACACAGGAACTCCTACATATGTGAAACAAATACTAACAGAATTAAACGGGAAAATAGGATGCAATTCATTCATTCCTGGAGACTTCAACACACCACTTACTCCAAAGGACAGATCAACCAGACATAAAATAAGTAAGGAGACAGAAGTCCTGAACAACACACTAGAACAGATGGACCTAACAGACATCTACAGAACTCTACACCCAAAAGCAGCAGAATACACATTCTTCTCAAGGGCACATGGAATATTTTCAAGAATAGATCATATACTAGGCCACAAAAAGAGCCTCAGTAAATTCAGAAAGATTGAAATTGTACCAGCGAGTTTCTCAGACCACAGAAGTATGAAACTAGAAATAAATTACGCAAAGAAAATGAAAAATCCCACAAACACATGGAGGCTTCACAACATGCTCCTAAATAACCAATGGATCAATTACCAAATAAAAACAGATCCAACAATATATGGAGACATATGAAAACAATAATTTAACACTGCAAGATCTGTAGGATGCAGCAAAGGCTGTGTTAAGAGGAAAGTATACTGCAATACAGGCCTACCTTAGGAAAGAACAATCCCATGTGAGCAGTCTAAACTCGCAATTAATGGACCTAGAAAAAGAAGAACAAATGAGTCCCAAAGTCATTAGAAGGAAGGACATAATAAAGATTAGAGCAGAAATAATAAAATCGAGAAGAATAAAACATTAGAAAGAATCAATAAAAGCAGGAGCTGGTTCTTCAACAAAATAAACAAAATAGATAAACTAGCCAGACTTATCAAGAAAAAAAGAGTCTACTTACATAAATAGAATCAGAAATGAGACAGGAAAAATCACTATGGACACCACAGAAACACAAAGAATTATTAGAGAAAACTATGAAAGATTACATGCTAACAAACTGTATAACCTAGAAGAAATGGACAACATTCTAGAAAAATACAATGTTCCAAGGCTGACCCAGGGAACAGAAAATCTGAACAGACCAATTACCACCAAAGAAGTTGAACTGGTAATCAAAAACCTACCTAAGAACTGAACGCCTTCACCAGATTGCCTCACCACTGAATTTTATCAAACATTTAGTGAAGACCTAATACCCATCCTCCTTAAAGTTTTCCAAAGAGTAGAAGACGGAATACTTCGAAACTCATTCTATGAGGCCAGCATCACTCTAATACCACAACTTGGCAAAGATACCACAAAAAACAAAATTACAGACCAATGTCCCTGATGAACATAGATGCAAAAATATTCAACAAAATATTAGAAAACTGAATTCAAAAATACATCAAAAAGATCATCCATCATGATCAAGTAGGATTTATTCCAAGGTTGCAAGGATGGTACCACATTCGAAAATCCATCAACATCATCCACCACATCCATAAAAAGATTGACAAAAACCACATGATCATCTCCATAGATGCTGAAAAAGCATTTGACAAAATTCAACATCCATTTATGATAAAAACTCAACAAAATGGGTATAGAGGGCAAGTATCTCAACATAATAAAGGCCATATATGACAAACCCACAACCAACATTATACTTAACAGCAAGAAGCTGAAAGCTTTTCCTTTAAGATCGGGAACAAGACAAGGATGCCCACTCTCCCCACTTGTATTCAACATAGTACTGGAGGTCCTAGCCATGGCAATCAGACAACACAAAGAAATACAAGGCATCCAGATTGGCAGGGAAGAAGTTAAACTGTCCCTGTTTACAGATGACATGATATTCTACATAAAAATCCCTAAACCCTAAGGATTCCACTCCAAAACTACTAGATCTAATATCTGAATTCAGCAAAGTTGCAGGATAAAAAATTAATACACAGAAATCTGTGGCATTCCTATACACTAACAATGAAATAGCAGAGGGAGAAATAAGGAAAACAATTCCATTCACAGTTGCATCAAAAAGAATAAAATACCTAGGAATAAACCTAACCAAGGAAGTGAAAGACCTATACTCTGAAAACTACAAGACACTCATGAGAGAAATTAAGGAAGATACCAATAAATGGAAACACATCCCATGCTCATGGATAGGAAGAGTTAATATTGTCAAAATGGCCATCCTGCCTAAAGCAATCTACAGATTCAATGCAATTCCTATCAAAATACCAACAGCATTCTTCAATCAAGTAGAGAAAATCATTCTAAAATTCATGTGGAACCACAAAAGACCCTGAATAGCCAAAGCAATCCTGAGAAGGAAGAATAAAGCTGGGGGGATTATGCTCCCCAACTTCAAGCTTTACTACAAAGCCATAGTACTCAAGACAATTTGGTACTGGCACAAGAACAGACCTATAGACCAATGGAACAGATTAGAGAGCCCTGATATAAATTCAACTATTTATGGTCAATTAATATATGATGAAAGAGTCATGGACATACAATGGGGAAATGACAGCCTCTTCAACAGCTGGTGTTGGCAAAACTGGACAGCTACATGCAAGAGAATGAAACTGGATTATTATTTAACCCCATACAAAAAAGTAAATTCGAAATGGATAAAGGACCTGAATGTAAGTCATGAAACCATAGAACTCTTAGAAGACAATATAGGCAAAAATCTCCTAAATATAAGCATAAGCGACTTCTTCCTGAACGCATCTCTTCAAGCAAGGGAAACAAAAGCAAAAATGAACTGATGGGACTACATCAAACTAAAAAGTTTCTGTACGCCAAAGGTCACCATCAACAGAACAAAAAGGCATCCTACAGTATGGGAGAATATATTTGTAAATGACATATCCGACAAGGGGTTAACATCCAAAATATATAAAGAACTTACATGCCTCAACACCCAAAAAGCAAATAACCCGATTAAAAAATGGCAGAGGATATGAAGAGACAGTTCTCCAAAGAAGAAATACAGATGGCCAACAGAAACATGAAAAGATGCTCCACATCACTAATCATCAGGGAAATGCAAATTAAAACCACAATGAGATATCACCTCACACAAGTAAGGATGGCCAGCATCCAAAAGACTAAGAACAAGAAATGCTGGTGAGGATGCAGAGAAAGGGGAACCCTTCTACACTACTGGTGGGAATGCAAGCTAGTTCAACCATTGTGGAAAGCAATTGGGAGGTTCTCATAAAACTCAAAATAGAAATATCATTTGACCCTGAATCCCACTCCTTGGGATTTACCCAAAGAGTACAACTTCTCAGATTCAAAAAGACATATGCACCCCTATGTTCATTGCAGCACGTTTTAACAATAGCCAAGATATGGAAGCAACCTAAGTGTCCATCAGTAGATGAATGGATAAAGAAGAGGTGGTACATATACACAATGGAATACTATTCAGCCATAAGAAAGAAACAAATCCTACCATTTGCAGCAACATGGATGGAGCCGGAGGATATTATGCTCAGTGAAATAAGCCAGGTGGAGACAGACAAGTGCCAAATGATTTCCCTCATTTGTGGAGTATAACAATGAAGCAAAACTGAAGGAACAAAATAGTAGCAGACTCACAGACTCCAAGAAGGAACTAGTGGTTACCAAAGCGGTGGGGTGTGGGAGCGCGGGAGGGGTGTGGGAGGTCATGTGGGGAGGGTGGGAGAAGGGGATTGATGGGTATTATGTTTAGTACACTTGGTGTGGGGGATCACGGAGGAAACAGTGTAGCACAGAGAAGGCAAATAGTGATTCTGTGGCATCTTAATATACCCAAGGACAGTGACTGCATTGGGGTATGGGTGGGGACTTGATAATATAGGTAAGTGTAGTAACCACATTGTTTTTTCATGTGAAACCTTCATAGGAGTGTATATCAATACTACCTTAATATAAATAAATAAATAAATAATAAAGCTTTTGGAGCTCGAGGCAGTTCAGCATTTCAGAGAATAATGATGGCAGGTGCTTCTCAGATAGAGGCCATCAGCCAGGGGCATTAGCAAGGAACACTATAGGAGTGGTGTGTGGATTCAAGTAAGACCCTCTTCTGCAGAAGACTGGAAATGACTTTGAGGTTCAGGGGAGGAGCTTAAGGACCTAAGTCATGTCATCATGCTCCAGCAAGGGAAATGTGAATTGTTACTACGCATTATGACTGCTTCATTATCCACCCACTAATGAGAAGTAAAGACATGGTAATGGAAACATGGGCTCCATTTATTGAGTCCCTCCTATATGCCTAACAGTGTAATATATTTTTTAATCTCTGGTATTTACAGCAATTCTTAAAGGCTGCTTTAATTTTCTACATTTAGTAGATAAGTAAAATGTGAAAATGTAAGCAGCTCTCCCAAGGGCACACACCAAAGTATTTGGCAGAATCAGAATCGGAGCTCAGATCTTGCTTACTCAGAGTGTTATCACTCCAGCACACAATTTCTTCATGAATCTGTAGAAGCATGCTTCTTATTTGCACCTTCAACATGTCTGCCTGCCAATTTAAAGTAAGTACAGGAGGCCTATAAACAACAACAAAAAATATCAAAGGAAAAAGGCAAAAAAAAAGTATAAAAGGAACGTCTGCCACTAGCATATTTTTCGAGTCCTTCAAAACCACACTGAGAAAACTGGGAGGATGGAATTTTTCTGCAGGAAAAGGGCATACATGAGTGCAAAAGACACCTGACTCATAAGGCCATTCCTGTGTCATTTAGTGTACGGTCACTGATGTAACAATTGTTTCCGGCCCATTTTTTCCAAGTTGAGAAAAGAGAGTTACTTTCAAAACCTGAAATGCTGATAATTTATTTTTTAAAGAAACATGCATTGCTGAAGCTGGATTATTCCATTGAAGGGTGATCAGTGGTAGAACAATTTGGATGAAGTCTATGAATTGGGTGATGATAAAGAAGAAAATGAATTATGTCTAAATGTAAATCAAACCAATTCTTGATGACTACCTTAAGTACAGAATTACTCAAATTTGCTAGCAGGATGTTACCATTCCAATCGAAATCCTGCTGGTGTGTGAGAGAGGCTAACCTTTTGGATTAACAATTTTTTTTTAACATTTTCTTTCCAAGAATGGGGCCTAGTGCAATAGAATTGGTGACCTTATCAGAAGAGGAAGAGACTGAGGAGCATCAGGCAGCTATCCAAGAGGCAGGAAAAGAGGAGTCACAAGAAACCAGTCCTGCCAGTCCTACCTTGATCTTGGACTTCCAGCCTCCACAAAATTGTGAGAAAATAAACATCTTGTTTAAGGCACCCAGTTCATGGTCTCTTGCTATGGCAGTCTAAGCAGACTAATACACACACACCCAGTAACAGTTCTCAAAATTGAGTGTGGCTATTTTGTGAGCCTTATATGTCAGTATCGTTTAGCATTCTTCTGTCAATCAATAGAAAATGTTTCAGGATAAGTGAGCAACAGTAGGGATTCCCAAATTGTAACTACCTTTGGGCAAACTTAAAAATATGTGATGTGAATTATGTCTGATAAATATCTTCTCTTATCAATTTAATTTCATTGTGTATCATTCGCATTGATCTGTGTGAAATTTTTATCTGCCTTACTTCTCTTTAAACCATAAATAATTTTTTTACCTTTAGAGTTGCAATTTAAATGCCACTTTGAAGTATTTTTACAAGGACTTCACAATAATGTAGGAAAAGTTTTGGTCTTTTAATTCTAGAATGCCTTTGACATTAATGCAATAAGAGGTGATCTGAAGAAGATGCAGATGAGACACACATAATTTTTAGGTTTTCTAGAGCTCACCAAAAGCGTGGATGAAATAAAGTTGTTTTCAGGTATCTATCATGAAGGCATCCTTCTTTCAACGTATTTTTTGAGAACCAATATTGAACTAAGTTAACAAAAGCACAGTAGGCAACTTATGTAATTTCAAAAGCATTCACTGAATCAGACCTAAGCCAACTCTTAAATGACCCTTTACTTTCTCTAACTAGGTTTCAAAAATAACCCAGTTCCTCTGTGAGCCTTTAAGGGAAGAAACACTTGATATCTTATTTGGCCTCATATTTATTACACACAGCAAAATACATATTGAATTGTATTGAAAGCTACCTGAACTAATTAATATATTTTGTCCCTTAAAAACTGGATTCAATAATGAAAGTACAACAGAATTATATCTATTTTATCCTAAGTGCATTTTAAAGTTATATTTCTTTTTTTCTCTAAGACCAAGAGTACATACATTTCCCTAAGGAACCAGGCAACTCTTCAAAGGCATGATGATTCCATCAAACAAAAGAAGAGAAAAGTGGATCAATTTAGCCAGACAATAAAAATTAAGCTACTTCTATTTTGACCAAAGAAAACATCTCTTGTATGAGAATTTCAAAACTGCAAATTACAATTTAAAATGATAGCTGAAGGGCATAATCTACAGGAAGGCAAATTTTGTAAGATACATTGAACTTTTCTATAACATTTGATGAAGTGTGGAATTATAGTATTTCAAAACTTAAAATAAGGAAGGGGCCTTGGAGAGCTCCCATTCAAAAACAAATTACAAAGAAAAAAAAAGAGATTCCTTTCTAAAATGTGTAAGAATGCAAATTTGCCTTTGAAAGATGAAACAGAATTTCCCCAGAGGTCCATGTGCAACTATCTTCAAATAAAGACACTAATAATAAAAATTTTTGTTCTCTTAGTATCTGGTTTAAAAAAACCACACACATGCCACAAATGAAAGCACAGGCATCCATCATCTACGATGCTTCTGCTGAGGATACTGCACATTGCCATGACACCACAGGGTTGCTAGCTGGCTTGTCCACTTGGGAGAAACCTTGAGTTACAACCTCTATACCTCTCAGTTTGAGGAATCCCATCATTTTGTGATGCATTGTTTTTTCCCTAATTTTCAGTCCTGACACTACAATTTGAAATGATTCTAGGATATCAAGTTAGAGCAGAAATAGCAAGAGGTTTGGAATCAAACAGGTCCAGGTTTGCATTCGACTCTGCCATTTACTAACTAGTCGGTATTGGTCTGCCACTCCCAGCTCTCATTTTCAGTCAAGTGATGAGAAATATAATGATTCCTGCTTGTGGCATTGTTTTAAGAGTTAAGAGACAGTGTATCTAATCTAGATACTGTATCTAGTACTGTGGGCACTCATTTATCATTATTCAGTCTGTACATGGAATTACCCAATTCATCATCACATTGTAGTTTCTCAGTTTCAGTCTGGATTGAGTTGTGACTTCAGTCATTTTACTTATACCCTGTGTTGAACCCAACTCAGAGTCATGTGAAAAAAGCACAAGATATATTCACCTTTATTCTAATTGAGATTCAGTGAGAGCCATCATATCACAAGATGAGAGTAAGATTGTCTATTCACCAAAATGGTAACACACACACACCCTGCATCTTTGAGCCACTTTTCCACTTCTATGAACTAACCCTAAATGTGCAGGAGTTACCTAAACTCTGATGACTATCATGAAGAATTAAGTGCACAAATATTTACTGAGAACTACTCTGTGTCAGGCACTTTATAAGATGTTTGAGTAACAACATGTACCAGATGGTAATAATCCTGGACTTCATGGTGTCACAGAGAAAATAGAAATTTAAAAATACTAACAAGCCTCTTTCCACTAATTTTCTTTAATATCTTCCCATGAAAATTTAATAACTAATTTCCTCAGAGCTCAGTCCTCAGTTATAGGACATTAGCTATTTCCTGCTAATGTAATAAGGCTCCAAGACCATATATTTGTATTCGTATGTAGTGCTCTATTGCCAAAAAAGAAGTTCAATAGCTGAAGTGAAGCTTTTTGAGCAAAGGAGAAAAAGTGAAAGGGAATACAAATTGGTGTCATCTGGTCGACCCTGGGTAAATGTATGTATAAATAATCTGCTCAAGATATGTTCTCATCCTTCGTACTGATCAGTGTCACCTTTAGTGATAGAGAGTGAATGAGCCCAGACAGAACTATTATGTATCTTAACACACTTCGATCACCCAGGCTGAGTCTATTAGGAATGTTTGGTAGATCTGCAATGAAATCCTGGATTTTAAAATTCCAGCTTTGAACAGGGATTAAATTTGTGGTTATCAGAGGCAGAGGGTGGGGGAGGGGAGTTGGAGAAAAGTGGTCAAAAGGTACAGCTAGGAGATAAGTATTAGGGAGCTAATGTACAACATGATTACTGTAGAAACCTTGCTGAATGATATAGGAAAGTCATTAAGCGTAGATACAGATACTAAGAGTTACTATAAGGAGAAACTTTTTTTTTTATTGTATGTATGAGATGATAGATGCTAACTAAAATTGTTATGCTAATCACTTCACGATATATGTAATCAGACCTTCATGCTGTGTACCTTAAATGACATTTATTTCTCAGTAAAACTGGAAAAAGTTTAAGTTCAAGTTGTTATTACTTTGGCAGTATCTACAAAGCTAAATATACGTGTGACCTCTGATCTAGTAATTTTGTTCCTGTATATGAATTCAAAAGAAGTGCATGCTATGTTTTTAAAATTTTTTAGATTCCCACCTTTGGTACTAGTTGAATTACTTTCTCTACTCCCAAATGTGCATGAATTTTATATCTACTGGGAAATAGTCATTAAAGTTTTTTAATGATTACACTGAAGAATGTTTTAAACTTCAGTAATAAATCAGATGTGCAAAAAATTAGAGTATAATGAATCCCATATGCCTACTACTCTGACTCAATTTTTTTCAAAATTTAGTTATGTTTGATTCATGTATCTAATTTTTTAATTTATTTTTATGGCATATTTATTTATTTATAAATGTGGATAGCTTTTACTCCCTCACAATTTAGTAATTTGACAGACAAAGGTGACTATCAGAAATACATTTATTCTGCATTAACTTAACAAATTCAGCAGAAATGTATTCTGTGTTTACCAGATAGTATGTATAAGAATTTTCATGGCACCACTGTTTTTAATAACCCGAAACTGGAAATAACCCAGCTGCTCATTAGTAGATAGTAAAGTGGCAAGTCAGTTTTAGCATATTCATATAGTGGCTCATAACACAGCAGGGATGATGAATGGTCTACTGTACACATCATGGATGAGTCTCATGAGCATAATGTTGAATGAAAGAAGCCAGATACAAAAGTGTCCCCTGTATGACTCTCTCTGTTCCTAAGCAGGCTGGAATAATATTTGGTGTTAGAAGCCAGGATCCTAGTAACCCTCAGGAGGGTAGTAATTAGAAGGGACCATAAGGAAATTTCTGGGCTGCTGGTGATATTCTTCATCTGGGTGCCGGTTTTATAGATGTTTTCACTTTGTAAAAATTAATTTGCAAGTAATTACTTACAAATTAATTGATTATCATGTGTACACTTTTCAATATATATGTCATAGTTCTATAAAAATTTCCAAAAAAAAAATTAGCTCTCATACAAATGGTAATGAGGAGAACCGGACTGGTCAGAAAAAAATTGATGAGCAAATCAAGTCCAGTATGATCATGGTATCAAAAATGGTCTAAGACACAAAAGTGAGTCTGTCCTCTATGCTTCAATCAGTACCTTCTTTTGACCACTTGGTTTTCAACTTTTCCTTTTGAGATAATTGACTCCAGTAGCTAATGCCAGGGGGTCTCGGTAATTGAATCAGCATTTGCTTGAATAAGGTCCTTTTATTGTCCTCCTAATTTATTGTTGGCATGCCCTATGTCAGTGAAATGGACAATTCAGCATTTTAGCTAAAAGCCTCCCAGGTTATGACTAAACAGGCTGCTTACACAGGATATTTTAGTGACACAGCTCACCAGGATTGTCTAGTTTAAATAGAAAGCAGAATCTGAATGAATGACTTTGTTCTTCCCCAAAGAAGACTATTATTCTTATGTAGGCATGGATTTATTCATCAGTCAGTCACAGAGCATCCATTGTACTCCAGGCTCTGTATTTAAATGCTGGGGCAGGAAAAAAGCAACATGTAATCCCTGTCCTCATGGAACTAATGATCACGCCAAGGGCTAACTCACTCAACAAATATCTGAAATGATGGCTGTACTGTAAAAGCGAATTATACAAAGGGCCTTGAAACAACAGAGAAAATGAGTAAATGATCCTTTCTAGGAATCAAAGGAGACTTTATTGAGAGGGTAACAATTGCTCTTGGTTTTAAAGAATTAGGTGGAGCTTTCAATAATGAAAGGGGGAAAAGGGGAGTCCAGCCGAAGGGGCAGACTCTACATAATCTGCAAAGTCATCATTGTGATACACTATGTATATAAATAATCTGCTATGTGATGTGCTGGGAGGAGGGGGAGTTAAAAACAGCAGGAGATTTGGGGGTTGGATTATAAAAGTATACAAGATCATGTGGTGCCCCATGCAGCTCCCCTTTGCCCGGCCGGTGTGTTCCTCTTCAGGTGCTGTGAATGTTGGCTCATCTCTTCCCGGTTCTCCAGAGTTTCTCTAGGCCTAAAGGAGCCACCTCACCCAGAAGTGCCTGAGAGGTTATAGGCATCACCTCCCAGGGTGACCTGCAGGCAAGAGCTGACTGATCTGAGCGTAGAAGAGCCCGCTCCTTGCTTCAAGAAGAGGCAATTCTCAACAAGAGAATATAACCATTTAAAATATATATGCACCCAACACAGGAGCACTGGCATATGTGAAACAAATACTAACAGAATTAAAGGAGGAAATAGAAGGCAATGCATTTATTTTAGGAGAATTCAACAACCACTCACTCCAAAGGACATATCAACCAGACAAAAAATAATTAAAGACACAGAGGCACTGAACAACACACTAGAACACATGGACCTAACAGACATCTACAGAGCGCTACACCCAAAAGGAACAGGATACACATTCTTCTCAAGTGCACATGGAACATTTTCCAGAATAGACCACATACCAGGCCACAAAAAGAATGTCAGTAAATTCAAAAATATTGAAATTCTACCAACCAACTTCTCAGATCACAAAGGTATAAAACTAGAAATAAACTTTAGAAAGAAACCAAAAAGGCTCACAAATACATGGAGACTTAACAACATTCTCCTAGATAGTGAATGGGTCAATGATCAAATTAAAACAGAGATCAAATAATATATGGAGACCAATGACAACAACAACACAAAGCCACAACTTCTGTGGGACGCAGCAAAGGCACTTCTAAGAGGAAAGTATATTGCAATGCAGGCCTATTTAAAGAAGAAAGAACAATCCCAAATGAATAGTCTAAAGACACAATTACTGAATTTGGAAAAGAAGAACAAATGAGGCCCAAAGGCACCAGAAGGAAGGACGTAATAAAGATCAGAGAAGAAATAAATAAAATTGAGAAGAATAAAACAATAGAAACAATCAATGAAACCAAGAGATGGTTCTTTGAAAAAATAAACAAAATAAACCCCTATCCAGACTTATTAAGAGAAAAAGAGAATCTACACACATAAACAGAATCAGAAATGAGAAAGGAAAAATCACGACGGACCCCAGAGAAATACAAAGAATTATAAGAGAATACTATGAGAAGCTATATGCTAGCAAGCTGGAAAATATAGAAGAAATGGACAACTTCTTAGAAAACTACAACCTTCCAAGACTGACCAAACAAGAAACAGAAAAACTAAACAGACCAATCACCAGCAATGAAACTGAATTGGTAATCAAAAAACTACACAAGAACAAAACCCTTGGGACAGGTGAATTCACCTCTGAATTCTACCAGACATACAGAGAAGAAATAATACCCATTCTCCTTAAGGTTTTCCAAAAAATAGAATAGGAGGAAATACTTCCAAACTCATTCTATGAAGCCAGCATCACTCTAATACCAAAACCTGGCAAACACCTCACCAAAAAAGGAAATTACAGACCAATATCCCTGATGAACATAGATGCAAAAATAATCAACAAAATATTAGCAAACTGAATTCAAAATACATCAAGAGGATCATACACCATGATCAAGTGTGTTTCATCTCAGGGATGCAAGGATGGTACAACACTTGAAAATCCATCAACATCATCCACCACATCAACAAAAAGAAGAACAAAAACCACATGATCATCTCCATAAATGCTGAAAAAGCATTTGACAAAAGGCAACACCCATTCATGATAAAAACTCAACAAAATGGGTATAAAGGGCAAATACCTCAACATCAAAAAAGCCATATGTGACAAACCCACAGCTAACATCAAACTTAACAGCGAGAAGCTGAAAGCTTTTCATCTAAGATCGGAAACAAGACAGGGATGCTCACTATCCCCACTGTTATTCAACATAGTACTGGAGGTTCTAGCCACAGCAGTCAGACAAAACAAAGAAATACAAGGCATCCAGATTGGTAAAGAAGAAGTCAAATTGTCACTATTTGCAGATGACATGATATTGTACATAAAAAACCATAAAGACCCCACTCCAAAACTACTAGAACTAATATCTGAACTCAGCAAAGTTGCAGAATACAAAATTAACACACAGAAATCTGTTGCTTTCCTATACACTAATAATGAGCCAACAGAAAGAGAAATCAGGAAAACAATTCCATTCACAACTGCATCAAAAAGAATATAATACCTAGGACTAAATCTAAAAAAGGAAGTGAAAGACCTATACCCTGAAAACTACAAGACACTCCTAAGAGAAATTAAAGAGGACACTCACAATTGGAAATTCATCCCATGCTCTTGGCTAGGAAGAATAAATATTGTCAAAATGGCTATACTACATAAAGCAATCTACAGATTCAATGCAATCCCTATCAAAATACCAACAGCTTTCTCCAATGAACTGGAGCAAATAATTCGAAAATTCATATAGAACCACCAAGGACCTCGAATAGCCAAAGCAATCCTGAGAAGGAAAAATAAAACAGGGGGAATTATGCTCCCTGACTTCAAGCTCTACAAAAAGCCACAGTCATCAAGACAATTTGGTATTGGCACAAAAACAGACCCACAGACCAGTGGAACATAATAGAAAGTCCAAACATTAACCCAAACATATACAGTCAATTAATATATGATAAAGGAGTCTTGGCTATACAATGGGGAGATGACAGCCTCTTCAGCAGCTGGTGTTGGCAAAACTGGACAGCTACATGTAAGAGAATGAAACTGGACTACTGTCTAACCACATACACAAAAGTAAACTCAAAATGGATCAAAGACCTGAATGTAAGTCATGAAACCATAAAACTCTTAGAAAAAAACATAGGCAAAAATCTCTTGGACATAAACATGAGCGACTTCTTCATGAACATATCTCCCCAGGCAAGGGAAACAATAGCAAAAATGAACAAGTGGGACTATATCAAGATGAAAAGCTTCTGTACAGCAAGGGACACCATCAGTAGAACAAAAAGACATCCTACAATAAGGAAGAATATATTCATAAATGACATATCCGATAAGGAGTTGACATCTAAAATATATAAAGAACTCACGCACCTCAACAAACAAAAAGCAAATAATCCAATTAAGAAATGGGCAGAGGACATGAATAGACACTTCTCCAAAGAAGAAATTCAGATGGCCAACAGGCACATGAAAAGATGCTCCACATTGCTAATCATCAAAGAAATACAAATTAAAACCACAATGAGATATCACCTCACAGCAGTGAGGATGGCTAACATCCAAAACACAAACAACAACAAATGTTGGCGAGGATGTGCAGAAAAGGGAACCCTCCTACACTGCTGGTGGGAATGCAAATTAGTTCAACCATTGTGGAAAGCAGTATAGAGGTTCCTCAAAAAACTCAAAATAGAAATACCATTTGACCCAGGAATTCCACTCCTAGGAATTTACCCTAAGAATGCAGCAGCCCAGTTTGAAAAGACATATGCACCCCTATGTTTATCGCAGCACTATTTACAATAGCCAAGAAATGGAAGCAACCTAAGTGTCCATCAGTAGATGAATGGATAAAGAAGAGGTGGTACATATACACAATGGAATATTATTCAGCCACAAGAAGAAAACAAATCCTACCATTTGCAACAACATGGATGGAGCTAGAGGGTATTATGCTCAGTGAAATAAGCCAAGCCAAAAAAGACAAGTATCAAATGATTTCACTCATTTGTGGAGTATAAGACAAAGAAAAAAACTGAAGGAACAAAACAGCAGCAGACTCACAGAACCCAAGAATGGACTAATAGTTACCAAAGGGAAAGGAACTGAGGAGGATGGGTGGGAAGGGAGGGACAAGGGGGAAAAAGGGGCATTATGATTAGCAGATGTAATGTTGTGGGGGCACAGGGAGGGCTGTACAACTCAGAGAAGACAAGTAGTGACTCTATAGCATCTCACTACGCTGATGGACAGTGACTGTGGTGGGGTTGGGGGGGGGATCTGATGAAGGGGGTAGTTTAATAACCATAATATTGCACATGTAATTGTGGACTAATGATACCAAAATAAAGTATAAAAATAAAAAAAATTAAAAAACAAAAGGAGAGGCAATTCTGCAATGCTGTTCTCACTCCAGAGCCCTCTGGGATCAGGTTGAGCCTAGAGTCCAGTGAGACCACATCCTTGGTTAGCTCCTTCCATGTGTCCCGTTCTACTTCCCTCTCTCCTGTCAATCTGAAGGCACACCTCACTATATCACAGTCACAATATCACAGTTCAGTCACTGCCTCAGACTTTGCTTTTAGGGAGCCTGACCTAAGAGTTCAATTTTGACTCTTTAAATAATAGGGAGCCATTGTAAATTTTAAATCAGTGGAGTGACTCAATCAGAATTGCATTTTTTAGTTAACACTGTCATAACTTTGAATGTGAATTTGGGAATAATTCGTCTGGTTTATTTTTAATGTAAGAATATACTGCTTTAAACACTGTTCTGATAGAACTTCTTGGTACCCAGTTTGAGGTGGTGTGTGTGTACGGTTCTGATTTTATGAATATTATGTCTTTACGTACGGGGAGATTGGAAAGGGAGCTCTCTCATCCATGTGTTTATTACTTTATAATAATTGCATTCCAGAATTTTCCCTTTATTTAATTGTTAGCTGATAATGGTTATATCATGTTCCTTGGAGGATTACTTCTCACTTCCTTGTATGTTGGAAAAACATTCTTATCCTATAGTTCATTATTTCACAGTATTATTTGAATTACAGATTTAGTAATTAATCATGGGTGAGAAAGGTGATCAACTCTCACTGCTGACCTGTTTCGGATCACTTTGAAAAATATTATAAAGTTTCTCTCCTCCTTCCCTCCCTTCCTTTGCTGGATAACTCAGTATGTTAAACGTATAACAATTAGGCTTCTATTGCTTAGAATAATTGCCTTTTAAAATCTGTTTTATAAAAATGTACTCTTGCTAATTAGTTGACCTTTATGAATAAATTATGCACGTTCTCATTTAAGGGGCACTGGGATGATGTAGGGGTTTCCTGTAGTGTTACCTTCTTCACTGGAAATACCATTGCCTTTCCAAAACTATAACTCCGGTCTTGACTTTTGCCATGTGAGGAGTAAAAATTGATGTGTATGTAATTTCTTCTCAGTCGCAGAGAAAAGGAATAAGTCTTTACTTAAGATATTAACCACATAAGAAAGCCATTAAAAACTTCAGATGAAGAATTACTCTTACTAAAAATAAAGATGTTATGCTCTCCTTTTATCTTTACCTGAGAAAATCCTATTTAACCTTTAAAGCTAAGTCAGAATATCACTTCCCCTTTGAGAGAGAGGCCGGGAGAGATAACATTTATTCCTGTTTTTCTAATTCAGAAGTCAACTTCTTTTCTGAATTTCTGTAATATTTAGTTCCTACCTCACAAACTGCTGTTGAATGCCCTCTTGGGTTGCAGCTACATACATTTCAATTAGCTATTACTGCATAACAAACTCCCAACACCCAGTGGCTTAAAATAATAAAAATATATTATTATCACTCAAAGACTGTGGTCAGCTGGGGTTTTTTTTTATCTCTTCTGGGCTCACAAATATGTTTGTGGTCAGCTGTGGATAGGGAGGTGGCTCTGCTCTTCTTTACTAAGCTCCCACACAATTGAGTCTCAGAGTGCTTTAGGTGGTCCAGGACTGCTTTGGCTGGGACAACTCGGCTGTCTTCCGTGTGGTCGTTTAGGGTGCACACAGAGGGTTAGCTCAGGCTTGTTCACATGACAGCTGGGTAGGTCCTGAGTGAGAGCCAATGTGTGCACAGCCTCTTGAGGCCTAGGCTTGGAACTGGCACCTCATCACTTCTGCAACATCTTACTAAAGAAAATCACTAGGAAAACCAGGTGCCAGGAGTGAGAAATTGACTTAACTTCTTGATGAAGGCATTACAAACCACATCACAAAGAACATGGTTCAGAGGAGAGTGAAGAACTGAGGACTTTTTGCAATGAATATATCACATATGCATATTTGTATACATATTCTCTGCCAGTCTAAAACCTTCTTGAAGGTAAGGCAGTATTTTATCATCTTCCAGCATTAATGGTGTCATTTAGAATGCACATCTATAGCTTTTAAGTTCAGAGCATCTTTCCCCCCTTTTCAACTAATAGCAGCTCTTTGCTTATCCCTTGTTGTACTCCATGACCCCTATCCAGTGTGGTCCTAGAGAGTCTAGAGGCTCTCAGTTGGGTGCTCTAGCCCAAATGGCTGGTGGAGGGATCAGAGTAAAACAGGCTGAAACAATGAGACTTTCTTTCATAAATTTGATCCGGCAGACCCATTTAAGGAGCGAATGTGGTTGAAGCTGAGGTTCCTTCCTTCTTGAAGCCTGGTTCTTTAAACCTTCACTCTAGTTTGAAGCCTCCCAGTAAATCCTTTATCTTTCTTCTTATGATACCATCTAAATGTCATAGAAACACTCCCAACTATCAAAAGTTTGTTGAGTGACTGAATGAAGTCAAGGATTCTGTAATCACTGGATATCTTTATCGTAGAAGGGTACTTAGCATATGCTCTCCCAGGGCATGGACACCTTTGGTTTAGTCTGCCCAAAGACTTTTCTCCAGGAACTCCTCCTTCCCTCATTTGCCTGGTTAATGAAGAGCCAAAAAAATTACTGCAAAGGCACCTTAACTTGTGGCCAAAATATATTTGATCAGGGTGGCCAATGAGTTCCTCAAATCTGTGAGTGGGGGACCAAGACAGGTGCACAATCTGAATATATAATATGTTAAATTGACTTGTTGTGTAGCATATTTCCAGCCACACACAGAGATCTCTTCTGTGAGTGTATGAATTTGGGCAAGGCACACTACCTCTCTATGCTTCAATTTCCACATCGGTAAAATGGAGCCCACAATATCTACCTCTCAGGACCATTTAAAATACTGAATGTGATAATGAGTGTGAAGTACCTTGTGTAATTCCTGGTAATGTGCAGCTCAGTTACCCTTCTGTGTGAATCTCTTTCCATAAAATACCTGATTTGGGAGTTCCTGAATCATTTTTACAAAAAAAACCCCATAGAAAACTATTATATGCCAAGTATTTTGTTAAGATTCTTATTCAGTAAGAACAACACTAAATACTTATATACCACAATGTTAAGCAATCTGCATTTGTTGACTGATTTAGTTCTCATAGCAATAACCTAGATAGATCCTTTCATCATTTTACAGATGAGGAAACCAGCCAAAGACACTGGGTCCAGATGCATTCAGTCCACACTCTTTCACCTGCCTCATCTGCTGTCCTTGCCCAGGGCTTTCTCAATCTTGTGCATTTTGGTGTTTCTGTGGCCCGCTGGGGTAATAAAGCTGGGCACAGCTGGAGGCTTAGAGTATGATTTCAATTGTCCATTTTTGGATGTGCAAAGGTACACAGTTTGGGGTAATTTTAAACGATTTTTGACAATAAAGTTTGGGGGAGAAAAATGGTTTTCTGATAATACTCTGTCAGATAACCAGAACATGTAACCTTCCTCCGTTGCCATAGAGAATGGACAGAGGCAAAGTACAAAGCTGATCTCTAGCATTATGACATTTTATAAATAAAAGCCGATTCTACTTGTTAAATTACTTCTTGCTGTCAACATGTTCCATTGTGTCCTTTTCTAATGTAATGATCACATTTCTAGACCTCTAGATTAGCAATAAACTTAAGATTGTTTTTAGAAGCCTTCCCCCTATTTCCTCCCTGTCTTTTTCTTTTCTCTGTCACAAGTTAGGGTTCTCATAAGAAAACAAAACGTTTTTAATATGCAGCAAATGTTTGATTCCAGACCTAAAGTGTTGCCCAGCATTGGTATGGACAGCACTCTGCCAACCTTTGTTCTTAAAGTACCTGTGAAAGAGAAACATGCTCATAGCTTCATTACTGAAAAGAAGGGCTGTGTTTTAAAATATGTGAATGGTTAGCTCTATAAGGAAATGCTAATGGCAGGCAACAGAAATAGATCTGTATGTAATCAAAAGCACATCCCATAAGCCATTCGCTGAACAAGAGAAGAAGGGAAAACTTGTCAGTAAATAGTTAGAATTGGCATAAAGCTATAATGAGGAAAGACCAGAAACTTTGACAGGAGACCTACTATGTGATAAAGAGGATGCTCTCCTAAATTTCACAATAAACTTCAGTGGTGTTTGTTTTGGCCCCCATGTAAGAGATGCTGTCGGTTCCCTTGCCTTGAGGTGGGACCAATTCTGGGTGTAATTCCAGCATCAGAACTGCTGTGGTGTTAGTCTGAGGCAGGACTTTACCTGAACCCACAGCCCTTCTTACTCCTTCCCCTGTCTTCTGTTTTCTCCACTCCCTTTCTCTGGAGGGCACTTTCAGTCAATTGCTTACACAAAATTCCGCATTTCTAGCCCTGCTTCTTGGGAACCTTACTCAAGACACTTATTTTATCAATGGCGAAATGGAATCTCACAGAAGTTAGGAACTGGGTGAGGATAACATGGCTTATAAGTGGAAGAACTGGGATTCAAATGCCAGCTTTTCTAACTTTACCAAAGTATTTCTTCATGTAATTTTTATACAGAGCTGGTAGCTGAGATAATTAAAATACTCTTCTATCTCTACATTTCCACACCAATACGATGCTGATGACCACGTACTGGGGACCATGGATCAAGTCTTACAAATGGAATACTGGTTCATACTTGTTAATGACACTTACTTGAATGTCCGAGACATCTCAAACTCAATGTATCTGAACTGCACACTTTATTTCCCCCCCAAATTGCCCTTTTTTGTAGCCTGCTCCAGCTCAGTTGATGACAACTCCATTTCTTCCAGCTGCCCAGGCCAAAATCCTTGGAGGCACGCTGGAACGCTATTGTTCTCTCATGCCCTGCCTCCAGTTCGGAGAATCAGTCCTGTTTTAGCTACATTCAAAACAAGTCAGAATCAGACCATTTATCTCAGCTGCACCATCACCTCATGATCCGAGCTGCCATTCTCTCATCAGGACTAGTGCCAAAGCTTTAACTGATTTCCCCCTACTCTTGCCTCCAGACAGCTAATTATCAGTGAAACATCCAGAAGGACCCTTCAAATATGTAAACTAGTCAGATTACTCTGCTAGTTCTCATTTTCTTCAGAGTAAAAGGCAAGGCTTAAATTGACCTGCAAGAACCTATATAATATGCCCTGCCCACCTCCCATTATCTTACTGTCTCTCCCACTGCTCTTCTCTTCTTCTCATCGCTCCTGGCACACCATCCTCCTTGCTGTTCCTCAAACATGCTAGACATGCCTCTGCAGTCGGGGCTTCGCACTGGCTGCTTCCTTTGCCTTGGACACTTTTCCTCAAGATATTTACATGGCTCCCTCTCTCACCTAAAGTTGGATAAATTTCTTTTATCCTACTTTATTTATTTTATACCACTTATGTTCTTCTGATATATAATAATATTGATTATTAATTAATTTATTTATGGTTTATTCTCCCTGTCTTCCCACTAGAATGTAACCATGTGCAGGAAGAGAGCTTTGTCTGGTTTTGATCACTGAAATATCCCATGTGCCTAGGATAGACTGGCACCTCGTAGCACTCAGTGAATGTGTGTTGAAAGATGGAATGAAACTTACCTCTTTCAGTTTGAGTTTCTGTCTTTTGATCAAAATGGGAACTGTACAGAATGACAGTTTGGAGTTGAATGACCAGCGGAATAACAAGCAAAAATTCTCTGAGTATTTGGTTTCACGGTCAAATTCATTGATGTGGAGATTGTACACATGCACACACACACATTTTCATCCATTTTATCATACTGTTCTCTTTGTCTTTTCCATGGGAATTTCTCGTTAAGGTATGTATTTCACTGAGGCACCGAACTACATCACTCATCATTCAAGGACTTTGGCAAATTCTCTTCTGTTTGATTAGCAACTGAACGCAGAGCACAGTAAAAAAAATCAGTTGTTTATGAAATTTCAAATCAAACAATTCAGATACTGTATTTTAAGACAAGTCAACCATCACGTTTCCTTCTTCCGTTTTTTTCTAGGTTAGCATTTTTCACCTAAAGGATAAGAAAACATTATTATCCTTCCTGCATCAAATAGGGATACTTCATAGGTTCATGGGGTGCTACAAAATCCATATTCCCGCAGGACTAAAATGTTACTAGTCTATTTCTATTTTGATTGCTCCTCAATCTGGTTCCAAATTGCTAAGGAAGGAATTACATCATAAAAAACCTTGTCAACCTCATTAGAAAACGTACGCATATTTATGCATGAAAAAGGACTAAAGAGAAGCATTTCAAAAGACTACACTGTTTTCTCTGAGGAGCAGAACTCTGGGGAATTGATACTGATTTCCAGTACAGTCCTCTTCCGAAGATTTCTACAGACTGTGAAATACTTTGTTTAGTTGAACAAGTTTCAGTCCCCTTCACAGGATCCTTCCTTAATTTTTAAACTTACGGTGCTTCGTCCAAAGTTTAATATTCTTCCATCTTACGTAAGGAAGTTACAACCCAAATATTCTTAAACTGTCCTTTCTGGATACTCATTCTCCTTTAGTTATATTTTTTCAGCCATATATATAGCTGTGAAGTTTGGTCCTTCATATATTTAACACAAGGTCATGTTTTTACAATTGACGTAATTGTTCTTTAGACGGTGCAAGCTCCTTTGCCGTTAGAAGGTAATAAAGTCTTGGTATCCTCAACACTTCATGACAAGTCCTGAGTGGTCCAGTGGTGATCAGCAGGGATGACTGTCCCCATGAAGATGAAGCCCATCTATTGCAAGTACAATATTGAATCTGGAGCTTAATGCATTCCTGGCTCCTCAGGAAATCAACATTTGCCCCAACATAGCTTTGTGGAAAATAAGTGATCACTAACAGTTGGAGGTCATGCCCCATAAATATTAAAAGTTTTGGGCCGCAGGCATGTTGCAGAGTAGAACCTGGAAGTCCTCAATTATTGGTAACATCTTTCAAACAGGGCTGCTGGCAGACCTTTCAAACTAACCAAAGTTTAAGACAAATAAGGTAGTTTTCTTTCAGACATGACCTTTTTTTGTGGATGCAGCATTTTGCGAATTAAAGAGCCTTTAATCTATATCACAAAGGAACACAGTGAGGTGACCTTGAAAAATATTGCTGAACTGGCCATTTACTTAAGCAGAGAGGATCCCTCTGCTGTCCTCCCTCCCACCTAAGAAAATAACCAATGGCTTCAACAAGATTTGATTTTAACTAGACAGGATTAATGATAGGAGGGGAGAGAGTTAACTATAACTGCTAATAATGAAACTTTTGAGAAGAAAAGTTCTATATCCTGAAGTGGCTGTGACTGTATGTGCAAATCAAAACTGGTAGAGATGTTTGTGTTTTGTTGAAAGAAAAACACAAACTGTGAGGCTCCATTAAGTCGAGCTACATTTAGAAGCAATCAGCTTGAAAAGAGAAGTTTATTCCTTGTATATGACCTGGAATTCTTCCCATCTGAAAACAGGTGCAGAGTTGGCTACATCTACGTGCATGAACATAATATATTTTCTTGAGGGCATTTTTCTTCCTTCTCAGATACTCGTTTTTATTTGAGATTGTTACATTGTCATTTAAATGCTAACTTCAGTTCCATTCTTTGCTGCAAGGAAGCGCTTATTCATTAATTGGAAAGAAAAGGAAAGAGTGCACAGCTGCCCGAATGGTTAAACTAAACACTTTCTGTTTTCAACATCATCTGCCAAAAATAATGTCTGACATTATGAGAGGAAGAAAGATAAATACATTTGAAGGCTTGGGAAAAATAATTCATTTTAACATTACATTGTTTCTATGAGAAATAGAGCCAAAGAACTGCTTGCATTTTGTATGTGAATCACAACCATGTGTATTAAAATATAGAATGTTTGCTTGTCTCAGTTCCTGAGTTCTGCCTTAGCCAAAAGTGAGTTTCTCCTGGAAGATGTGTAAAGGTCCTTGAGTTTCCAGAAAACTCTTAAGTGAATGTGTCAGTGCACATAGTAGGACTCTGATGGTTCTCCAAAAGTTACAGCTACTTCTCTAAATTACTGTTATTACTTTGTTAAGAACACAGTTTGCAGGGCTCTCTTGTCCCCTCCTGGCATGAGCCAGGAGATCTTTCCCCTCACTTTATTTCTAAATAAAAGCCTCTACCCTGGCTCTCAAAAAAAAAAAAAAAAGAACATAGTTTGTGCATTGAAAAGTTTTCTTTGATCTATAGCTTCTACTTTTTTTCTCCTCCTTCCCCTCCCATTCTTCCTCTTCCTCCTTTCCCTCCTACTTTGTAACTTAAGGAACAAAGGAAAAACAAGTTTGAGATTCTATTAAAATATAACTCATTTTTAGTGTATATTAGAACTATGACTACTTAATATTTATTTAATCAATTAAGACTGTGTACAGGGTTCTCACACACAAAAATAAAATAAAAAACTTGTAAAAATCATCCCTTTATATTGGTCAGCAGTTCATTTGATGCTAGAACATTTCACACCCTAAAAATAAAATTGCTAGTTCAAGCTTCTTCCCCAGCTGTTTCAGTGGCATGGAATTATTTTTTACAATTTACAACTTCATTTTCCTCTTCTTTGGTCCTCAGAATGTGGAATAGCTCTGGTCACAACTTCTGTAGGATAACTCTGATAAAATTGTTCCTAGGACAGAAGTTGATTAATTTTTTATTTACCTTCTTCTTGGCTCTTTAAAAACTTCTCTTTTCATAGAATGCTCTATTCTGGTGTTGTCATATTTCCAATTTCTTCCCATCTTCTTTTCTTAGCCCCAAAGCCACTTTCTCCCAGAAGGTTCCCTTGGCCACCCATTCCTTCCCCATGCCAGAGCAATTTCTCTCTCTCTTCCTCATTGTTATAACACAGAATGTTAAAACTGCTTTTTGCATACCTCTAATATTTCTCCCATGATATGGGAGGAATATTCTATGTATGCTCTTAATATATTGCATACTTTTGGAAGGCAAAGCGCATGATTCATGCATTTTTATTTTCTCTACTCCATTCAGCAAAGTTCATTGGATGAAGAATGCCTTCCCTGTGTGGACAAAGAATGAACATATTTACAGCACTCATGATATATTTTTATTTTATGTATACCAAGTACACTGGGGATAAGGGCAGGTTAGATGTCAAGGCTTTAAATTAAAAGGGGAATATTTCCTGTAGTCTTGATAGTCTGTATATTTCAGGTTAAAAAAGACATGAAAGTTAGGGTGACATGAGGTCAGTTCAGAATTCACAAAGAAAAGAAGAGTCCTCAGTATTGTAAATATCAATCATGTTTTGTCTGAAATTTCCTACTCCATAGTAACAGGATAAGGACTAGAGCTCCGAGTCCTTTAGAGACAGAGTCGCTTCCTGGTAAATAAGAGAATGTGCTCAACTTCTTTAGAATAGTTTTTAAAGAATAATGAATGCTCATGAAAGAATATGCTGCAGTTTTTTTTGAGCAAAACTGAAATATAAATAAAAACAAATGTGTTGCATTCTTTCTCTCCCTTGGCTTTCTTTGTCCTTAAGAGAAAGGGATATTTGGAATGTAGGGAATTATTTATAAAATTAGCACACATTCCTCCCAATAACACAGAAAAATATCTGACCCATGGTTGCCCCAGTTTGTTCAACACTGTGGATGTACTATGGATAGAGTTATCTGTTCTTCCACAGCCTCCTGGCTGCAGGGGACAAAACTCTGGGTGAGCAAAGTTGGATGGTTTTCAAAACTGCCATCCTTAGTAGATTTATAGGCATAAAGAGACTCTCATTAAATTTAGTCAATGACCCTGAGCTTGGAATAATCTTGAACTGGTACTCTCAGCCAGGGGTGGACAAAAGTCTAAGGAGCAATTAGGGATAAATAACAAGGTTGGATTCTGACATGCAGGTGAGGGGTGAGTAGGAAATAATTGAAATGCTCATTGGGTGATGTTAGATAATTTAACTCTAACTAAATAATAATTTCTTCTTTGTTGAGCAGTCACAGAGTTACTCAGCAGGGTCATCTGCCAGTAATATTAATACAATCAGAGCTTCTCAAACTTGGGTGTACATAAAAATTACCAGAGGATCTTGTTAAATGCAGATTCTGATGAAGCAGGTTTGGGGTGGGATCTGAGATTGCACATTTCTAGCCAGATCCTCAGTGATGCTGATCTTATTGATCCCCAAACACACCCTGATCAGAAGCAAGTGTCTGTTGTTGCATCTAATACAGCATTTTATGGCTACATGTGGATATTGAACACGGAATTGATATATGCTGGAAGTGTAAGTATCAGATATATTTATTGAAATACAATTTAAATACCACAAAATCACCCCATTTAAAGTGTATAATTCAGTGGATTTTAGTGTATTCACATGGTTATGTAACCATCACCACTATCTAATTCCATAACATTTTCATCACCCAAAAGAAGCTGTACACTTTAGCTTTCACCCCGTCTCCCATTCCCACTGCTTCCAGAGGCTGGCAAACTACTTTCTTTCTTTATGGTTTGTCTGTTCTGGATATTTCATATAAATACAATAATACGTATGTGACATTTTGCATCTGGCTTCTTCCCTTAGCATATAGTTTTCAAGGTTTATCTGTGCTGCAGCATGTATCAGTACTTCATTCTTTTTTATGACTAAATAATATTTCATTACAAAGATACACATTTTGTTTATCCATTCATTTGTTGATAGACACTTGGATTTTTTCTACTTTTTGGCAATTATGAATAATGCTGCCATGAATATTCTTATACAAGCACTTACATGAACATACGTTTTCAGTTATCTTGAATATATAACCTAGGAATAGAACTGTTGGATTGTATGGTAACTCTGTGTTTCCATTTTTGAGGAAGTCTCACACTGTTACCCAAAGCAGCAGAATTGTTTTACATTCACTCTAGCAGTTCATAAAAGTTCCAATTGCTCTACATCCTCGCTAACACTTGAACCAATATTAATACATTATTATTAACTAAAGTCCATACTTCATTCAAATTTCCTTACCCTTTTCCTAGTGTCTTTTTATGTTCCAGGATCCCATCCAGATACCACATAGCACTTGGTTGTCATATCTCCTCAGGCTTCTTTTGGCTGTGACAGTTTCTCAAATTTTCCTTCTGTTTCATGACCTTGATAGTTTGAGGAATAGTGGTCAGCTATATATATTGTAAGATGCCCTTTTATTGGGATTTTTTGAATAATACTCTGAGAAGGCTGGAGTTACGGGTTTTTGGGAGGAAGATCACAAATAATGATTATCACATCATATCAAGAGTACATATTGTCAACATGATTTATTACTGTTGATGTTGACCTTGATCACTTGGTTGAAGCAGTGTTTTTCATATTTTTCCAAAATAAAGTTATTAATTTAAAAAAATCATATTGGTAAGGACTCATGGATATCTCTTTTATACTTTGAGTTATAATCCAGCACTATTTTATTTTGTTTTGCTCGAAGTATTCCAGGCTTGACCATTGAGGACTCTTTCAGTTTAACATATTCCCATCAATGTGAGGTTTGTTGTTGTTGTTCTGAGCACTTCTTTATTTATAGGCACTACATGATGTCCAGGCTCATCTTGTGTATTTCCTTCCTTAGTTGTAGATTCAGCCACTTCTCCAAGGAGCCTTGGCTCCTTTTACTGAATAATGGTATTTGAAAACAAGATCTGGGCATTAGGTTGAGATCTTTCTAGTTTCTTAATGTTTGTATTGCTATGAACTTCCCTCTTAGAACTGCTTTTGCTGCATCCCATAAGTTTGGTATGTTGTATTTGCATTTTAATTTATCTATGGATAGTTCTTGGTTTGTCTTTTGATTTCTTCTTTGATCCAGTGGTTATTCATTAGTATGTTTTTTAATCTCTATATATGTGAATTTTCTAGTTTTCTTCTTGTAATTGATTCCTAGCTTTATACCATTGTGCTGAGAAAAGATGCTTGCTATTATCACAATCTTCTTGACTTCCTTGAGACTTGTTTTATGACCCAACATATGATTCAACTTTGAGAATGTGAGCTTGATAAAAATGTGTCTTCTGTTGTTTTCATTTGGAATATTCTGTAAATGTCTGTTAAGTACATCTTCTCCAAGATGAAATTTAAGCCCAATGATTCCTTTTTGATTTTCTGTCTGGATCATCTATCCTCTGATGAAAATGAGATATTGAAGTCCTCTAGTGTTATTGTATTGCTACTTCTCCCTCTAGGTATGTTCATATTTGCTTTATGTATTTAGGTGCTCCTATGTTAGGTGCATAAATATTTACAAAATTATATCCACTTGTTGGATTGGTCTTTTTAGGACTATGGATTTTATCTCAAGTGTGATGCGACAATGATGGCAGATTGTATTTCTCAAAGCTGGCAACAATACCATCTGTCCTACGTGCTCTTCCAGAGTGTGACCTTGTCACACCTCATCAAGGGGTGGAGTCAAATTTCCCATCCCTGATTCTGAGCTGGCTTTGACTACTTCATTGAATAGAGGATGGAGGAAGTGATGCTATAGTGATTTCTGTGATTGAGTAATAAAAAGTGATACATATTTTGTCTTGTTTGTGGTAGTACTTGTGTAAGAATGCCTAAGGCTACCATACTCTCAGGAAGTCAACCTACCTGCAGAAACCATTAGCAGGTACTTCGGTCAACAGTCCTAGTCTTCATGTCATAGCAGCTCAAGTAAGTGAATGAATCATCTGGAAATCCCAGCCACCAGACACTGAATCACCCCAGCTTTTGAGTGTTTAAAGTTGAGACATCATGAAACAGACTACTGATTCCCTCTGTGCCTGTCTGCATTTCAGACCCAGTGAATCTTTGAGCATAATAAAATGGCTGTTTTAAATTTGGTTTAAAAGGCTTGGGACTAATTTTTTATGTAGCAAAAATAACTGGAATAGAGCCATTGGAAGCTTTTGACTTTGGAAAGTGATATGATTGTATTTATACTTTAAGATGATCACTAATTGTTCTTTGGGGATAAGAGTACAACAAAGCAAAAGTGGAAATGGGAGTTAGGAGGCTGTTGTAGTTCACCAGGAGACAGGTGTTGGTAGCTTGGATAGGGTACTGTTGGTACAAGAAAGAAGACCTTGTGGGATTTTAGATATAGTCTGAAGATGAGGCCAGTAGGACTTGCAGAAGAATCAGGCAAGGGGCACAGAAGAAAGAGATGAGTCAAGGATTACTCTAGAGGTTCTGGATTGAGCAACTGGGTTATAGTGAAGGTGAACAAGATAGAGGAGGAGCAGGTTTTGAACATACTAAGTTTATGATACCTTTGAAGCATTCCAGGGAAGATAGCAGTGTTGAGAGATATTGATATGTGCCTGCAGTTTAGGGTAAAAGTGGTACTGGAAAAATAGAATTGAAATATCAAGACAGAAATGATAACACTATATGCTTGGATGCCACAACTTAAAGAATAACTATAGTTTGGAAAAAAGAGGTGTCCTTAGACTGAGCCATCAGATGTGTCAACTTGAAAAGGAGGAGCAGACATCAAAGGAGATAACAAAGTAGGAGGAAAACCAGGAGACAGCACCGTCCTAAAAGCCATGTGAAGAGAATGACTTACAGAGTCCTGAGTCACAGAGCGATTCAAGTGCCGCTCACGGATCCAGTGGGTTTCATGATGAGAACTGACCATTGTGTCTGTCGACCTCGAAGTCATGGGTGACGTTGACGAGAGCGACTTAGTGGGTTGACAGAGATTACTGCAGGAACAAAAGAGAGGAAGTAGAAATGAAAAAGAGCAGGTGACTTTTTGAGGATGATTACTGTAAAAAGGCAAAGGAAAATGATAGTGTAGTTGAAAAGAGAAAAGGGGTTAAAGATTCATTGATATTGAGAGATGGTACAGCGTGTTACAGAATGTGTGCTGCTAAGAATGATTTAATAGAAAGGGAAAAAAATTGATGAGGCCGGGAAGAGAAAAATACCTGGAAGAGCAAAATTCTTGGGCAGGCGAGTGGTGCCCAGGCTCTGCGTTCACGTGGAGCGCGGAGAAGGGAAGGGTCATTCAGCAGGGGAGGCGGAGCTCACAGGCTCTGAGCAGAAGGTGGGTAAATTGGATATTGTAGAAGATGGAAGTTCTGTTTGTTTTCATTTTCTCAGTGAAATAAAAAGTCACCTGCTGATAGGGAAGAGGGGGCTGGGGGCTGGGCATGAGAGATCTGAGGAGATGTGAAATAGTTATCTCAAAAAAAAAGAAGAACGACTTAACCAGGGAATTGTAGAATTTCTGGGTATTGCTTAGGTAGCACTTGAGGTCAGTGGTCATGAAGATAAGGTAAGGTCATTATAAGGTGAGCAGGGTGTGGAGTTTTCTCTAGCCAAGTTCAGCTATTTTAAGTGGAATTTAAACAGGTGTTGGAGATATTTGTTTGTTTTGTTTTGTTTTGTTTGGTGATTTCAGTGGAGGAGAGAGAATGGAGTTGTGTTAGGGTGGGTGGTATTATTGTTCCCAGTTTTCACTTTGTCCACGAAATAAGATTATACTTCTATACACCTTCCCATGTGACTTGCAGTGCCTGCTACTAGCCACTGTCTCATTGATCTTGGGCCCAACCATGTGATTTTCTTTGGCTAATAGAATGTGAGCAGATGTCATGCAAGGAGAGACTTGAAACATGCTTGCATGATTTGGCTGGTTCTGTTGAGCTTTTGCCAGCACCATGAGAAAAGCCTGCTCCAGGCAACTGCCTGTCCAGAATGAGGACACGTGGAGTCTATCTGAACCCAAGCAGTTACATTACTATGATATGGGATTTGGGATGAGGAAGTAGCAAGCACTGCAGGAACATTGATATCAGAATACCGGGAATGTCAGTGATGGCCCTTTTCTCTTTCCACACTGTTTCCTAGCAAAGCTGTCATGTGAATGAATGACTGCTTATTCCTTTTGATTTTGCTGCTCTCTTCCCCCTTGCCGTTGCCACTTTCTCCATTCCTGCATCTAGCTTTCACTTGATTTTGCATCCAGTTTCCCTCTGCTGAAATGAGCTTATTTGGCTGCTTAGTAGACACGGCAATCACTCCCAAGAATTGCATTTGAAAGCAGAATGAAATCTTCATAATTTGCACTATCCCAAGATGTATTCATCCTAATGGAGGTGACTGGGTCATTTAGGCCAAATTTGAGAAGCATTCTTGGATTTGTGTTCTGAGTCCTTCTTAGCCACCTGGCAGTTAGGGACTCTCTTCAGGCAGTGCTAGCTGATATGAGCTGACATGGAGCCACAGACAGAAAGGGAACTGAAGCCAACCTTTGCCATTAGTATTCTCAGGTGTTTGTCCAAGGAAAGCTGGAAAGGAGAACATGTATTTATAACCTGTGCAAAGGGCTCTTAAGCATGGGTGGTAGGAAAACACTCAACTAAGTATCAGGGAATCTGTTTCTCTGCTACCATGGGTTTTACTTAACTCCTTATGGGTCTCTGGTATGTTGATTGCAAAAATTTGTCATAAGGATTCACCCCTCCCTGTATCCTCCCATCCAGAAGTGGAGTTGATTTCCCCACTCGCTGAATCCGGATTTGGCCTTGTGGTTTCCTATGACCGATAGAATTCAGAGGATGACACTGTGTCAGTTCTGAACTTCCTTTTGGAGGAGAGGGAAACACTTCCACTCTCCTTTCTTAGAACTCTCAGCTTTCTGCTTCAGCATGAGAAACCCCATAGCAGAAAGCCCAGGGGTCCCAGCTCAGGCCATTCTGGAGCAGCTGACCTGTTGATTTGGAACATGTGAGAGATCCCAACTAAGACATCAGAGCACCTGTGTGACCCCATGTGAATGTGTGGACCCAACCAACACCAGAAGAGCTGCCCATCGACTTATGAGCAATAATTCTTATTATTTCAAGCCATTGAGTTTTCAGGTTGTTTATTACACAGCAATAGTTAATTGGTAATGGCCTCAATGATTTCTTCTGTAAAGGGCGGATGGATTGATGGGTTGATTTCTAAGGCACTGTAGTTTTAAATCACTCGTGGGTGTCAATCTAGCAGCTCAGACCCCATGCCAGACTCACTGAGACAGGGTGGCTGGGCCCCAACTTCTAAGCTCTTGTAAGTTTCACAAGTGGTCCAATGCACAGCTAGAAAGAAGAACCCCTTGAAAATTTTTTTCTGGCACTGAATGTGTGTGATTCTCCTATGGGAGGCCTTCTTTTTGGGTTGTAAATGCTCAGATAAAGTCAGAATCACATTAGGCCCTCCCCAGAATGGAAGAACCCAGACTGTAAGGTACAATTCTGAAAAGGCAATAGTCCCTGGGTCTTGAACATGTTTCTTGGCCTCTTCTTTTCCTCTTGAAGATCTCTCTCTCAGCTAGAAACTATTTTCTTGTAAGGAACAGAAACTCACTGAATCATTAAGGGGATTTATTACATGGATTTAAGGAATTCTCTTGGAATGTGTGACAGAAAGCACAGCCAAGCTTTACCAGGCATACACTTGGAAACGGATGGACTCAGAAGCCAAGGACATCTTGGTTGTTCTTTCGCCTTGCCTGTCTCACTCCTGATTCCCCTGCATGTGTCCTTGATTATCTTCCCTTCCTTTTTGTAGACTACCTTACTCTGATTGCTCAATAGCCTCCGTAAAAGCAGAGATTCAGTCCTGGGATTTACCTGACCTTCCAGTTGCATACAGCTGACGTCTTTGTGTCTTTACTACACAGTGCCAGGAAGAAGACTGGTCCAGTTTGAATCGGAGGTCCAAACCAGTCAAAGCACCCATGACAGGGAGAGGTACCATATTCTATAGGGCTGCCCTCTCTGGGACTGTCTGAAAATGGGTTCACAAAAAAGAAATTGGAGTTGGTGAAACATGATTCCTGAAAGTAATGAGTGACTTTTCTAGGACAGCCAGTCATATTTACATTGGCTCACCAAGTCAACACATATAAAACTGCATCAACCAAATTCCTGAAATACTTAAAATTTGATTATACCAAATGACTGTTAAATATTATTGCATGCATATATTTTTACAGTTTTCATTTGCTTCAGGTTTTTGTCAAAGGAAAACATGATTTCTGTGGAATGTGTAGGTAGTGCTTCTCAGTCATCAGAATACCAATATAACACTTGCGCTGCACCTTTTCGGTGCAGGCATGAATTTATGCTCTCCCCCAACAGACGATATAGGGAACCATTTAAAACATAACCAAAAAATAAACACAAACCTTCAAGAGTAATTTTACCAACAATCTTGTGAATCTGTTTCATAGTTTCATTCCCAGGGGCGAGGCATATGTGCTCAAATTAAAAAGAGGATTTGGCTGATGAATTTGGGAGGCAAGGAAACGATTCATGTTTGGCTGCCCTATCTGAAGTGGCTCTTTTAAGGAACACAGCTACACAGCACCATTGCATACAGTCACATCCTTTAAGTTCATAATATAGGAAATCTTGTGTCAAAATTAAGTAAAATATAGTTTACTTTTCTGTAACATTTTAGCACTTGTTTTAGGAAACCCATTGAACTTACAGACATGACCTCTGACATTATGGAGTTTTATAGTTTAGTGAGGGGTGGATGTTAGTCAATTAATGACACAGATAATTGTTAGTTATAAACTGGGGTAAGGACAGTGATGGAATATTACAAGCAGCTTTAAAAGCATAAAACTAGGACGTCCTGTTATAGTGTCAGGGGAGTACAGGTATTGAGGAAGCAATATTTGGATGGCGATCTGATGGATACATAGAATTGAACTAGGCAAAGACTAGGTGAAGCAGAGAAACCTCCATATGTACAGACCTTTATGGAGAAGGGCAGCATTGCACAAAGTGATGGAGGCCATAGTGTACAGGGGAGCCAAATAAGGTTGAAGAGAGAGCCAGGCCCCACATCCACATGGGCAAGGCCTTACATGTGACAGTCAGGATTTCTGCCTTCTGTGTGTGAACAATAGGAAACCACTGAGCCGACCTATGCAAAAGAGTGGAAAGGGCATTTTTTTTTCCTCTTTTTCTTTTTTTGATATGTAGTTTTTAATTGGCTTATTTTTTTAAGTTTTAAATATTTTATTTATTTATTTTGCTATTATTAATATACAATTACATGAGCAACATTATGGTTACAAGACTCCCCCTATTATCAAGTCCCCACCACATACCCCCATTGCAGTCACTGTCCATCAGCGTAGAAGGATGTTATAGAATCACTACTTGTCTTCTCTGTGTTATATTGCCTTCCCCGTGCCCCCCCACCCCACTCCCACCCCCACTACATTATGTGTGCTAATTGTAATACCCCTTTTTCCCCCTTATCCCTCCCTTCCCACCCATCCTCCCCCATCCCTTTCCCTTTGTTAACTGTTAGTCCATTCTTGAATTCTG
>JAVSCE010007395.1:0-144741 GCA_032199065.1 Smutsia gigantea | reverse complement strand
AAATCCTCAGAAGCCCTTTTGAAGGCAACAAATGATTCTGCATAAGACCACAAGGCACTGCTCCCCTCCTTGACTGCAGTGGTGTTCTTGATGTCTGGCTCATAGACTCCATAATCACCAGGGTCATTGACTTTTTTTTTTCTTTTACCTGTTTTTGGTCTGTTGTATTAAGAAAACAGTAAATTCCTATCTTCTAAAGTAAAACTGTGCTCATAATCGACGGGTTTTTTTCTACACAAGATGAAATGAAAACTTAAAAAACTCACCTATTTTGGATATCTGTTCAGTTTTCCTCATTTTAATCCACTGAGTGAACACGTGTATTTGAGCGCTGTGATTATAACCATGCATATGGCATTTGTGCTTTGATGAGGAATGTGACGAGACTCGATGCTCTGTCTTCTCCGTTACTGCAGAGTGGACAGGAGTCATTAACGTGGTCATGAAGGAGCCGGGGAGGGGCTTTCTCCATATTAAAGTGTCTCTCATGACGTAAATTCCGAGGAACACTCTGAATCATTGTAAAGAAAACATTTGAAATCTAATATTCTCCATTTTAAAATTAAAGCCATCCAGAATTATGAGTTAAGGAAACTTGAACCAAACCCAGAAAATATCTTATCTAAACCAAATTAAGCTGGTCTTATAAGGACACAAAACCTGAAAGAAAACTCTTTATTTACAAACGCTGCAAAAAATTTTTTTCACAAATTAGAAACTGTTCCATCACAAACAGTTTCATCGTTTTGCTTTGGACCTTTTGTATCTATACAGCTAGATGGTCTTGACCCCTCTGAGCGAGCTGCTGGCTGGCGAAGGTCTTCTGGCAACGAGTATCTTCTTCTGGAGTTATTTTTCAGCAAGTAGTTTATCTCCTCGTGTTTTGGCCCACAGGCACTGCCCGGACTCCAGGCGTACCTTCACGAAACGGTTGATGCTGGAGAAACACATCCAACTCATGCACGGTATTAAGGATCCTGACTTGAAAGAGATGGCTGAA
The DNA here is from genome assembly GCA_032199065.1 of Smutsia gigantea. Lineage (NCBI taxonomy): Eukaryota > Metazoa > Chordata > Mammalia > Pholidota > Manidae > Smutsia > Smutsia gigantea. The sequence goes on along the minus strand of JAVSCE010007395.1, from coordinate 143,741 downwards.
GCCACCAATGAGGAGGAAACAGAAATAAAAGAAGATACCAAGGTCAAACATTGCAGATAACCTCCTTACAGTGGACCTGTGTTGGCTTACTTCATTCATTCATTCTTTTCATTTAAATTTTTTTAGTTACACAATCATCTTCCCCTAAACCCATTCTAACCTTTAATCTTGCATCTACAATTGAACCTTTATTAAGTTTCTTCTGTATTCTTCCAGAAATACAGAAGGGACCTACTGTATACGTTTTAAAACATTATGTTGATTCACATAAATTGTCTCTTAGCAGGAAGGAATGTATAAAGCTAGATTTTTATTCATTGGCAATATGGAGGTTATGAAAGGTGCCTAATAAAAATTAAGTGATCCCTTTTAGCTTTTCTTGTAGTGATAAATCACAAATTCATGCCTTATTCTTGTATCAGTGGGTAATGAACCTGAGTGAAGTGAGACAACAGTATTTTTTTTAATATAATTTATTTTATTATCATTAATTTACAATTACATGTGCAATATTACGATTATTAAACTACCCCTTCATCAGGTCCCCCCCACCAACCCCATTACAGTCACTGTCCATCAGCGTAGTGAGATGCTATAGAATCACTACTTGTCTTCTCTGAGTTGTACTGCCCTCCCCGTGCCCCCCCAACATTATATCTGCTAATCGTAATGCCCCTTTTTCCCTCTTATCCCTCCCTTCCCGCCCATTTTCCCCAGTCCCTTTCCCTTTGGTAACTATTAGTCCGTTCTTGGGTTCTGTGAGTCTGCTGCTGTTTTGTTCCTTCAGTTTTTTTCTTTGTTCTTATACTCCACATATGAGTGAAATCATTTGATACTTGTCTTTTTCGGCTTGGCTTATTTCACTGAGCATAATACCCTCTAGCTCCATCCATGTTGTTGCAAATGGTAGGGATTTGTTTTCTTCTTATGGCTGAATAATATTCCATTGTGTATATGTACCACCTCTTCTTTATCCATTCATCTACTGATGGACACTTAGGTTGCTTCCATTTCTTGGCTATTGTAAATAGTGCTGCAATAAACATAGGGGTGCATCTGTCCTTTTCAAATTGGGCTGCTGCATTCTTAGGGTAAATTCCTAGGAGTGGAATTCCTGGGTCAAATGGTATTTCTATTTTGAGTTTTTTGAGGAACCTCCATACTGCTTTCCACAATGGTTGAACTAATTTGCAGTCCCACCAGCAGTGTAGGAGGGTTCCCTTTTCTCCACATCCTCACCAACATTTGTTGTTGTTTGTATTTTGGATGTTGGCCATCCTCACTGGTGTGAGGTGATATCTCATTGTGGTTTTAATCTGCATTTCTCTGATGATTAGCGATGTGGAGCATCTTTTCATGTGCCTGTTGGCCATCTGAATTTCTTCTTTGGAGAGTGTCTATTCATGTCCTCTGCCCATTTCTTAATTGGATTATTTGCTTTCTGTTTGTTAAGGTGCATGAGTTCTTTATATATTTTGGATGTCAACCTTTATCAGATACGTTTTTTATGAATATATTCTCCCATACTGTAGGATGTCTTTTTGTTCTACTGATGGTGTCCTTTGCTGTACAGAAGCTTTTCAGCTTGATATAGTCCCACTTGTTCATTTTTGCTTTTGTTTCCCTTGCCCGTGGAGATATGTTCATGAAGAAGTTGCTCATGTTTATGTCCAAGAGATTTTTGCCTATGTTTTTTTCTAAAGAGTTTTATGGTTTCATGACTTATATTCAAGTCTTTGATCCACCTTGAGTTTACCTTTGTGTATGGGGCTAGACAGTAGTCCAGTTTCATTCTCTTACATGTAGCTGTCCAGTTTTTCCAACACCAGCTGCTGAAGAGGCTGTCATCTCCCCATTGTATATCCAAGGCACTTTTATCAAATGTTAATTGACTGTATATGTTTGGGTTAATGTTTGGATTTTCTATTCTGTTCACTGGTCTGTGGGTCTGTTTTTGTGCCAATACCAAATTGTCTTGATTACTGTGGCTTTGTAGTAGAGCTTGAAGTCAGGGAGCGTAATTCCCCCTGTTTTATTCCTCCTTCTCAGGATTGCTTTGGCTATTCGGGGTCTTTTGTGGTTCCATATGAATTTTAGAATTATTTGTTCCAGTTCATTGAAGAAAACTGTTGGTAGTTTGATAGGGATTGCATTGAATCTGTAGATTGCTTTAGGTAGTATAGCCATTTTGACAATATTTATTCTTCCTAGCCAAGAGCATGGGATGCATTTCCATTTGTTAGTGTCCTCTTTAATTTCTCTTAGGAGTGTCTTGTAGTTTTCAGAGTACAGGTCTTTTCACTTCCTTCGTTAGGTTTATTCCTAGGTATTTTATTCTTTTTGATGCAATTGTGAATGGAATTGTTTTTCTGATTTCTCTTTCTGTTAGTTCATCATTAGTGTATAGGAAAGCAACAGATTTCTATGTGTTAATTTTGTATCCTGCAACTTTGCTGAATTCAGATATTAGTTCTAGTAGTTTTGGAATGGAATCTTTAGGGTTTTTTATGTACAGTATCATGTCATCTGCAAATAGTGACAATTTGACTTCTTCTTTACCAATCTGGATGCCTTGTATGTCTTTGTTTTGTCTGATTGCTGTGGCTAGGACCTCCAGTACTATGTTGAATAACAGTGGAGAGAGTGGGCATCCTTGTCTTGTTCCCGATCTTAGATGAAAGCTTTCAGCGTCTCGCCGTTAAGTATGATGTTAGCTGTGGGTTTGTCATATATAGCCTTTATGATGTTGAGGTACTTGCCGTCTATACCCATTTTGTTGAGAGTTTTAATCAGAAATGGATGCTGAATTTTCTCAAATGCTTTTTCAGCATCTATGGAGATGATCATGTGGTTTTTGTTCTTCTTTTTATTGATGTGGTGGATGATGTTGATGGATTTTCGAATGTTGTACCATCCTTGCATCCCTGGGATGAATCCCACTTGATCATGGTGTATGATCCTCTTGATGTATTTTTGAATTCGATTTGCTAATATTTTGTTGAGTATTTTTGCATCTACGTTCATCAGGGATATTGGTCTGTAATTTTCTTTTTTGGTGAGGTCTTTGCCCGGTTTTGGTATTAGAGTGATGCTGGCTTCATAGAATGAGTTTGGAAGTATTCCCTCCTCTTCTATTTTTGGAAAACTTTAAGGAGAATCGGTGTTATTTCTTCTCTATATGTCTGGTAGAATTCAGAGGTGAATCCATCAGGCCCAGGGGTTTTGTTCTTGGGTAGTTTTTTGATTACCAATTCGATTTCGTCACTGGTGATTGGTCTGTTTAGTTTTTCTGTTTCTTGCTTGGTCAGTCTTGGAAGGTTGTATTTTTCTAAGAAGTTGTCCATTTCTTCTATGTTTTCCAGCTTGTTAGCATATAGATTCTCATAATATTCTCTTATGATTCTTTGTATTTCTGTGGGGTCCGTCGTGATTTTTCCTTTCTCATTTCTGATTGTGTTTATGTGTGTAGATTCTCTTTTTCTCTTAATGAGTCTGGCTAGGGGTTTATCTATTTTGTTTATTTTTTCAAAGAACCAGCTCTTGGTTTTATTGATTTTTTCTATTGTTTTATTCTTCTCAATTTTATTTATTTCTTCTCTAATCTTTATTATGTCCCTCCTTCTGGTGACTTTGGGCCTCATTTGTTCTTCTTTTTCCAATTTCAGTAATTGTGTTTTTAGACTATTCATTTGGGAATGTTCTTCCTTCTTTAAATAGGCCTGGATTGCAATATACTTTCCTCTTAGAACTGCCTTTGCTGCGTCCCACAGAAGTTGTGGCTTTGTGTTGTTGTTGTCATTAGTCTCCATATATTCTTTGATTTCTGTTTTGATTTGGTCATTAACCCATTGATTAATTAGGAGAGTGTTGTTAAGTCTCCATGTATTTGTGAGCCTTTTTCATTTCTTTCTAAAATTTATTTCTAGTTTTATACCTTGGTGATCTGAGAAGTTGGTTGGTAGGATTTCAATATTTTTGAAATTACTGAGGTTCTTTTGTGGCCTAGTATGTGGTCTATTCTGGAAAATGTTCCATGTGCACTTGAGAAGAATGTGTATCCTGTTGCTTTTGGGTGTGGAGTTCTGTAGATGTCTGTTAGGTCCATCTGTTCTAGTGTGTTGTTCAGTGCCTCTGTGTCTTTACTTATTTTCTGTCTGGTTGATCTGTCCTTTGGAGTGAGTGGTGTGTTGAAGTCTCCTAAAATGAATGCATTGCTGTCTATTTCCTCCTTTAATTCTGTTAGTATTTGTTTCACATATGCTGGCGCTCCTGTGTTGGGTGCATATATATTTATAATGGTTATATCTTCTTGTTGGACTGACCCCTTTATCATTATGTAATGTCCTTCTTTATCTTTGCTACTTTCTTCGTTTTGAAGTCTATTTTGTCTGATACAAGTACTGCAACACCTGCTTTTTTCTCTTTGTTGTTTGCATGAAATATCTTTTTCCATCCCTTCACTTTTAGTCTGTGTATGTCTTTGGATTTGAGGTGAGTTTCTTGTAGGCAGCATATAGATGGGTCTTGCTTTTTTATCCATTCTGTTACTCTGTGTCTTTTGATTGGTGCATTCAGTCCATTTACATTTAGGGTGATTATTGATAGGTATGTACTTATTGCCATTGCTGGCTTTAGATTCGTGGTTACCAAGGGTTCAAGGGTTGCTTCTTTACTATCTAACAATCTAACTTAACTTTCTTGTTAAGTTATTGTAAACACAGTCTGATGTTTCTTTATTTCTCTCCCTTCTTATTCCTCCTCCTCCATTCTTTCTATAATAGGTGTTTTATTCTTTGCCTTTAGTTAGTATTTGGATGGTCTGCTTTCTTTGCTATGATTTTATTTTCTCTGGTGACATCTTTTAGCCTTAGGTGTGCTTCCATCTAGAGCAGTCCATTTAAGATATCCTGTAGTGGTGGTTTATGAGAGGCAAACTCTCTCAACTTTCATTTGTCTGGAAATTGTTTAATCCCTCCATCATATTTAAATGATAATCGTGCTGGATACAATATTCTTGGTTCGAGGCCCTTCTGTTTCATAACGTTAAATATATCATACCATTCTCTTCTGGCCTGTAAGGTTTCTGTTGAGAAGTCTGATGATAGTCTGATGGGTTTTCCTTTGTAGGTGATCTTTTTTCTCTCTCTGGCTGCCTTTAATACCCTGTCTTTATCTTTGATCTTTGCCATCTTAATAATTATGTGTCTTGGTGTTGTCTTCCTTGGGTCCCTTGTGTTGGGAGATCTATGAGCTTCGGTGGACTGGGAGACTACTTCCTTCCCCAGCGAGGGAAAGTTTTCAGCAATTATTTCTTCAAAGACACTTTCTATCCCTTTTTCTCTCTCTTCTTCCTCTGGTACTCCTGTAATGCGAATATTGTTCCGTTTGGATTGGTCACACAGTTCTCTTAATATTCTTTCATTCCTAGAAATCCTTTTATCTCTCTCTGCTCAGCTGCTCTGTACTCCTGTTCTCTGTTTTCTATTCCATTAACAGTCTCTCGCATCTCATCCATTCTGCTGTTAAGCCCGTCGATCGCTTGTCTGATTTCTGTATTGTCTTTCCTCAGTTCCCTCACTTCCTCCCTCAGCTCTTGCACATTTCTCTGTAGGTCCATCAACATGGTTATGACTTTTATTCTGAATTCTTTTTCAGGGAGGCTGTGCATTTCCATCCCTTCAGACTCCCTCTCTGGGTTGTCTGGTTGATTTTGGTCTGAACCATATTCCTCTGTCTTTTCATGGCTGTATAATTTGGTCACTGATAGTTGCCACGTATGTCAGCTGGGCTCTTTAAGACTTTAAAAAGAGAAGAAAAAAAAAGAGAGAAAAAAGAAAAGAAAAAAAAGAAAGAAAGAAAGAAAAAAAGAAAAAAAAAGAAAGAAAAGAAAAAACAAAAACAAAAGAAAAAACAAAACAAAAAAAAAAAAAAATGCCCACCGGACGTAGATTCTGTGGGAATGCTCTAGGTGGCGCTATTGCCCCACTATTCCACAGCTGTGACTGTGCCGCTCCGCAGGGCCCTTTATCTCTCTGGCAGGGGTGGGAACGAATAGGAGGCTGTTGATCTCAGTGAGAAGTGTAAGTATGGCTACGCTTCCTCAGTCGCCAGCTAAGGCGTCTGAAACTCCCCAGGACTCCCAGCCTGCTGGGCTGAGTGTGCTGGGGCGATCCGGCTCCTCCGCTGGGCTCCTGTCTCTTTAAGACCGCTGAAGAAAGCGCGTGCTTTTTTTTTTTTTCCTTCCCGGGAGCCGGCTGCAAGCACCCTGGCGCATTCCCCGCTCAGATCCTGCCCCTCTGTCTCTCCAATCTCCGCTGCACTGCGCGATGTGGGTCAGCGCTCCCCGCGCAGATCACCGGGGCTGGCTACTTCGCGGGGTGCACTTCCACTCCCTCCCGGCTCTGAATCCTCTCCTCCCGCCGGTGCGCTGGGGTGGGGGAGGGCTCGGGTCCCGCCGGGTCGCGGCTCCGTATCTTACCCGCCTCTTTGGGTGCCGAGTGCTCTCGGGTGTAGCTGCACGCTGTGCGCTTTCCTGTGTATTCTCGTCTCTCTTTTAGGAATAGATGTATTTTCTGTGTTTTCGTAGATAAATATAGTGTTGGGAGGAGATTTCTGCCGCCCTGCTCACACCGCCATCTTCCCGGAAGTGAGACAACAGTATTTATAGTAACCTGTGTACAGGCATGTGAGTGCCATGTGCCGTTAGAGTAAAGCAGCAGGTCAGACATTAGGAGATCCTGCCGTCCTCGGCACTGTGCTTCGTCTGGAATGTGCCTGGGTAAAAGCCTGTGTTTTTTCAAGGAGATGATCCCTGAGTAAAGCCTAATCAGAATTCAGGTCAGACTAGTGTGGTCAGACTCATTAGGTTGTGATCCTTTCCCTCAGCGATCGTGGGATGGGGGTGTGGAATTAAAGAATGTATGTACAGGGGCAGCTCTGTCAAGGCCTGGTGTGAGAGGTGCCATGTAAACAGGCGGATGAAACAGGCCACGGAGCAGGGAGGAGGGAACCTCCCTCTGGCCTGGATGCCTGGAGAGCTAGAGGTGAAGGGATTTGATGTGGGGTTCAGGAAGCTGGACAGGAAGGAGAAAGGCCTGGCCAGCAGGGTGATAGTCCCACGAACATGAGTGGGAAAGTGACCACAGCAGCTGGGTTTTCCGTGCCCCTCGTGCCTGGTCACAGAAAAGGCAAAAGTCCTGATGTTTTTTCTTCCTTAAGGTGCAATTTAGTCCACGGCCCCGTGCCTCTCAGGCCTCATGTGTGCACTCACCTGGCTCCCCTGTGGTCCCCCAGCCTCCCTCCGTGCCCCCAGCTCACAGTCCCGGTCCCACGGACCTGCCCTCTTCCCCCCACGTGGCTGCACAGCTCATGCCCTCCCTGCAGCAGGCCTGTGTTCCGACATTGCCATCGCTGGGGCTGCCCCTGACCGCAGGACAGAACCTAACAATCCGGGCCGGCTCTGCTTCCAGCGTCTGACACACTGTAGGTTTGCACATGTTGTGTGTCTGGCTCCTAGTCCACGAAGGCAGGGGACTTGTTGGTCTACTGCCGGGCCTATTGGCTGGGGTCATGCCCGGTGACATAGGAACCCGGTTTCTACTTGTGGAGTGGATGGAGGGCATGGGGCTCTGGAAAGGGGGGGCAGACTCGCAGCTGGAATAAACTGCAAATCCCCAGCATGCTCACCACACACGTTTTCCTAGCAGCTCTCAAGTCTGAGAGAGCTGATCGTTTATCAGCGATAGAGCAGCATAGTTTTCAGTGTGTCATCCATGCTGTTTTTTTCCCAAAGGTTCCCAGTCCCAAACGGAAGTTGGAAGAACCAGTTTTAGAGTTCAGACCTCCCAGAGGAGCAATTACTCAACCACTGAAAAAGCTAAAGATAAACGTTTTTAAGGTTCACAAATGTGCTGTGTGTGGCTTCACCACCGAAAACCTGCTGCAGTTCCACGAACACATCCCTCAGCACAAATCGGACGGCTCGTCCTACCAGTGCCGGGAGTGCGGCCTCTGCTACACGTCTCACGTCTCGTTGTCCAGGCACCTCTTCATTGTGCATAAGCTGAAGGAGCCGCAGCCGGCATCCAAGCAGAATGGCTCCGGGGAGGACAACCAGCAAGAGAACAAGCCCAGCTTCGAGGACGAGACGTCCAATGGCGCGGTGTCAGACCGAAAGTGCAAAGTGTGTGCAAAAACATTTGAAACGGAAGCTGCCTTAAATGCTCACATGCGGACACACGGCATGGCCTTCATTAAATCCAAAAGAGTGAGTTCAGCCGAGAAATAGCCACAGACCTTCCATAAGGAAGATCCCTGTCCACATTGGAATTTAAAAAAAGACATTTTTGTTACGGAAAGTTCGCAGTATATTAGAGTTAACAGTACTGTCTAGGCTGTTGCAATATATTCTCTTTCAATGTACCTTCTCCACCTTGTCGTGTATATCCTCGATAAGTATTAAAAACAGTATTTGAGTTTAAAAGAGTTTGTATATATTTAAATGAATAACTTTTTATACTCTTTGTTACATGTTTGTATCAGTATTTAGTGGAAAATGTTTTGAGTTTTGTTTTGGTTTTCTTTTTTTGGGGTTAGACTTTTTCTTTTTGTACCGTTTCTTTAAAACCAACTTCTTAGTAACAGGGGCAGTTCCTGAATTCAAATAAACCATTTTGTATGTTACTGATTTGAATGGGTTAACTAATTACAGGCTAAAATTATGCCTTTTTTAGTGTTTTTAATTTTTAGACTTCACTACATAAACTGTAGGTGACTGTGGGTCTCAAAAACACTAGGGACTTTTAAGTGTCTTAGCACTACCCTCAATGTGCCTGCTCAGATGAGTGTGCTTGCAGACAGAACGGCACTCTGGCGTGTGGCGCTTTTCCTTTTCCAGGCCGTGGCAAGCGGTGTTGAAAGCAGCCTTGTAGGTAGCTTCTTTCCCAGTGGTGGATAAAAATGTGGGCCAGAAATCCAGTAAGAAATGTGGATTTTCCTTAATACCACCGTAGAAGGGGGAAGACAGGTGTTCTGAAGGCAAAAACGGAGACTGGCTGTTCTCTGGGCACATTTGCAAGGCTGGCTTAAAGAGCACAAGGAGATAAAGTCGCGAAAGGGCTGGAGTACTGTAACAGTTACAAACATGTAGTTAGACCAGTAGATTTACATTGTCAAGTTTTTGTCATGTGATTTATTAACTATTACAAAAACTCAACGGAAAATATCAAGTATTTCTCTGGCTCTTGACGGGAAACAAAAAAAATCACAGTTGACTTAACCCTTTGCTGTCTAAAGAGTTGGCATTTCCTGATCTGGGTGCTACTGCCAAACGTTCTGGTACTTAGAGTTGGGATGCGCAACTTAACCACCGACTTATCAATGCAGCAGCTCGCGTGTCACAACTGGCCGTTAGATTAAGCACTAAGCCGCCTGGTTTTCGTTCAGTCATGTCAACAGGTCCCTTTAATATCAGTAGTTCTGCTTTATTGAAATGCAGCTGAGGTACTACTCTTCTGTCCCTTCCATTTATAGTTCTCTGGGAGAGTTATATTTTTCAGTTTTTGTTTTGTGTTTTCTTTTGCATTTTATATCTTGTATTTATCCCTAAACATGTTTTGTACTTTTTCTTTTTTTTAAGAAAAGAAATTCTTTTGTGTATATATAGATACTTGCATGATATACTGTAGTCAATGTTCGGTTCCTCAAAAGGTCTTGCTGCTGTCAGGTGTTAATGCACTCCATCATAACTGTATTAAACACATTTCACATGTAAATAAACGTGGGACATTTGGCCCTTGTGCTTCTGTGACAGAGTTATTGATGGTGGGTCTCTGACGTCTCTTCATGAAGTTTAGGAAGTGATTCATTGCAGGGACAGGCTACAGAATATTGCAGACCAGAATATTGCAGACGTCTTCCCAGCAGAAGAATGGCATATTCATTTTCATTAGCAGTCAGCTATTTTGTCACTTTCTTGTCCATCGGTATAACCCAAGGGCATGATTAAGTATTCCTCAACTTGAATTCAATTGCTGTTACTTGTTATATTTATACCTGTATTGTTCTTAAGTTGTATTCATGGCACTTTCATATGTTTCTGCATTTGAACATTGCAATAAACCATGAGGTGGGCTGCACAGGTCTTAATAGCCCAGTGTTACAGTTGAGGGAGCTGAGCTCAGATTAGATTCTTTGCCTAAGCCCTCATAGCTGGTAAGTGGCTTTGCTATTAGAACCCAGATATTCTTGCTCTCAATCTAGTGCTCACTCTATGTGTTTATGTACATATTGACAAATATCCATCTATTCAACAAATAAAAAGTATGTGCAAAACACGATACTAGAATTTTTGTTTGTGGCACTGTGGCTTTTATAAGTTAACCTGGAAGTCTACCTACTCTTAATTACCTAGAGATGCTTGCTAGAATGAAATAAGCAGCTATTAAATGCCTAGCTGAGCGTCCAAGAGAGTTTTAAAAAATACCCAGTAGTCCAAAATGAAGAAGAAATTGAAATCCATAGTAGGAAAACAGCATACAAAACCTTAGCCCTGGGAGGAACCCTGAGTGGTTCAACTGAAGAAAGAATTGGTGAACCAGAAGATAGATCATGAAGAAATTGCCTGGAATACCTCACAGAGGTAAGGAGATGAAATATATGAAAGACACTAGAAGTCATGAAGGACAAAATGAAAAGATCTAACAATAGTTTTCAGAAGTAAGGAATAGAACTGGGAAGGGCCATTTTGGAAAATTCTTGGCCATTAACAGAAGACATGAATGTTTTAATAAACATTGTGAATGCTGAGCAAAATTCAACATTGGGACATGCGAATTCTACCCATTCTTCATTAGTTGTGGATGCTGGGTGTGGTTGTAGATGTGGGTATTTGGGAAACAGGACATAGACCAGAGGCAGAAAACAAGGGCATGCCCCATGAACTCTTAGGAGGCCATTCCGCTGTTGGGTGGGAAAGTGGGAGTGCATGCTGGCATAGCGGGCCTGCACCAAGTTGTGAAAAGCCTTGACTGATGGACTAAGGGGTTTGTGCTCTGATAGGAGTGAGTTATTTGGACAGGGGAGTGGCATAACAGATTCACTGGTGACAGTATTTAGGAAGGTGGTGGGAGAGTGTACCAATCAAGGTTAGTTACTTTATGCTACGGTTAGAACCCTAAGTCTCAATCTATAACAGTAAGACTGACTTCTTGTTCATATTTGATGTCCATCGTGGTTGACTGAAGACATTGCTCCAAACCTCCTTGTCTCACCCCACTATCAAAAAAGTTGCTGTTACTGTGGCAGAGGGAACGTCCAATAAATGCTCTGACCCAGAAGTGATAGACGTCACTTCTCACACTTCCCTGGCTAAAACTAGTCACATGTTCCCACCTAATCCCAAGGAGGCCAGGAAGTGCAATCCTCCCATGTTCCTAGAAGGCTGAAAGTATTTGAACAGTATAAATGACCATCACAGGGATAAAAAGCTTAAATTGATGGAACTGTGGTGTTGACACAGCTATGGACATGAGGACCTGACCTAGGGTCATGGGAGTGGGCTTAGAAAGAGGCTGCAGTTGTAGGCAGCATTTCAGCAAGAAGTAGCAAGAGGATATCCTGCTGTGGGATAAAAAAAAGAGTAAGTTTGAAAAGTTCCATCTTAGGCAATTTTTTAAATAGATTTTTTTCCCCAAGGTGTAGATTACTTGAAAAGATAGATACGCAAAATATGCTCTTGTTTGAATGTGTGTGGTTAGGTGATTTTATTTTACCAATACTTAGAAGTAATGCCTAAAGGAGAATGCTGGCAAGGTGGTAAAGACTTAAAAAATGAGGAATAGGAAACATAGGCTTAGCCATGACATAGACCACTTCTTCCTCCCAAACACATTTTCTGCAAATTCCTGACTCCTACTCTAGTAGTATTCTGAAGGACAACTCTTCCACCCCAACCTCTGGTGGGCACTTCTCTCTAGGGTCAATGGTCTTATGAGTTCCATTCCAGGATCTTTGACCAACAGAGAAGTTTCCTGTTGAAAAGTTTGGCTGAGATTAATATATTATTTCATATTAGTCTATTCATCATGCCGTGAGCACCGTTTTTTTTTAATGCCTATTTGGAAGGGGAAAGAAGGAAAATGTGAAGAAGTTCATAAAATAAAACATGACTTAAAAGGAACCATTCATCTATCCCAAAGAATGCTCTGAAAATAAAGAGGGGTGTGCCAAATGTGGAATGCTGCTTATTCCATCTAGTTACAGAGTTAAGATGAGAGCTAGTTATGGGGAAATGCACAAGCACACAGACTTGTGAATCAGATGCGGTAAGGGTCCCAGATTGTTCCTCTTTATGTTAAGCACACATCATCTAAATACAGAATCTAGATATAGTTGCCTGAAAACCTGGCTCTTACTCTTACACAATTTATTCTTTGCTTAAATAGACCTTTGAACCTACTCATTACTTAAGAGTTCCCTTTTGAAATTATGAACTTCACATCCCTACAAAGTTCACTGTAAATCTTGGGATAAGACAATGTGAATTTACGTTTCAGTAAAGAGCTCTCCCTGCTATGCTTCTGGGCTAGCAAGTTGTAATCCTTTAGTCTCCATTATCCCCAAACTGCTTGTCCTAAATAGCCCAGACTTGGTCCCCGTGGTGGTATGAGGCTGAATTTGAGAGTTGGCTATTGCAGTCTTCCCTGTAAAAGAGACGTCTCTTTTCACATCCATTTCCCCCTTCCTACTGTCCCAGTAGATTTTGGTGAACATTTTAGTGAAGACTCAATACACTGGTTGATAAAACTTTCATCATCTTAGTCTGTGTTTTTCTGGGAGTTTGCTCATTTGTGTTTGTTGCCTTTATTGGAAAGGTAAATCTGGATGTGCCCAGCATTAGATCCTGTCTAAATTAGGGTCTTAACAGGACACAAATAGCCCACTAGAAAATGTTTTAAGAAATTAAGGAAGAGACCATGCACAGAAGCGGGCTGGAACAAGTGATGTTGAGGCACCTGGGGACTTAGCGATGGTGGGGAGCCTTTCCCACTCTCAGCCTGTGGAGCGGGGGCGGACGGAGCCGGAGCCCTGGAACAGGGTACTTTAGATTCCTCATTTACCTTTTCTTTGTAATTATCTCCAGGTTTATCCTGCAATTACACCCGCTCCCTAGTGGTTATTTTTACTTAAGGAAACAGGATAACATTTGCCAGAAAATATTCTTTGCTAGTTTCCAAATTCAATTTATGAGGTTAGTTCTGACTCATAAAACAGCACTATTTATAATGTTTCACAGTATTTAAGGGAACTGACTATTCAATTTGCTTTGCTATTTTATTGAAAGCTGCTTTTCCTCAAGTTTTTCTTCTAATTGTAAATTACACTACCCTGGCAGGTCTGTTTCTAAACACACTACTTTGCAAGCCTGTATTTTTAAACTAGGAGAATTGTAAAATTAGAGTCCACCATGTCACACTTGCAGCTCAGTTCCAGCAAGTGTGGCTTTAGCCCAAGAGTAATTTCTGGTGTTTAGGTCAAATCAAGTTTAATTGGATTGGTTATTTCTGGAGAATAAACATTATTTTTTGAAGAAGAACAAGGAAGGCATAAAGAGGATGGTGTGATGTGGCCAAGAGTTAGGACAAAGCAGAGTTGCATGTGTCAAAGGGAATGACCCCCTCTCGGAAAAGGTAGGAAATAACATCTCTAAGTCTCCTTCATTTATCTTGATTTTGTCAGTTCAGCATCTAATCCCCTTCCAGGTTTGGGGAATCTGCTGCTGTTTGAATCTCAAAAAGAGCTGGATCTTGCCTCTTACTCTGGAAGACAGTGATACAAAGAAACAGGTACAATTCAAATTTACTCCTTCCAGTGGTGATGATCGGGATGATTGCAGTTGGAGAGTTACCTTGTGAATTGCATTTGTTGGTCAGACAAATGGAAAGACCGAGATCTGGGAGGAAAAAAATGGACATTGCTTAGCATCTCTGTCCACTGGGGAATCAGTCTGCCTTCAAGAGTTCCTGAACCATCTTGGACCCAGGGAGTGCCGACATCATGATGGGACATTTCAAAACTTATAGTCTTGCTTCCCTCTGAATTAGACACCATCCAAGCAACAGGACAGTATCAGCTATTTCAGAAGAGACTTACCAAGATAAACAGAAGTGTAGCCTTCGTCTCCCCACCCCTCCTCACTCCCTCCTGGTTGTTCCTGTAACATACTGTTCCCTGTGTTAAGGACCTGGCAGTTGCTGTTCCCTCTGCCTGGAATGCCCTTCCCTCAGTTGTCAGTCCTGCACAGGCTGCTGCTCGTTTTTTAGGCTGGCTCAGAAGTCACCTGCTCAGAGACCCTTTCCCCATCACCTTGCTTAAATGTGCCTGCCTTGCCAACAGCACACGCCCACTTCACTCCTCTCCTGTTCCCGTTTGCGGCATTACTTGTCTTCCTACCACTTACCACCCCTGATACTATATGCTTATTTGGTAACTGTCAGCCATCCTCTGGATAAACATCCTAAGCTTTTCCATGAACTACCTGCTTTCTGATCTGTAGTCACCATTGCTTCTCATCGCAAGAAGCATTTTTCATTTTACAGCCTGAGAGCGGCAGGTATTAATTATGTTTTCCCTATCAGGTTGATCCTTATTCTTGTCAAGCAAAGAGAAATCCTTGGTTTCGCAAACCCATTGCCAAATGATGAGAGGCCTAATGTTCTTTCCTTTTCCAGAGAGTGAATTGCTTGAATAAAGTGACTGTGGCATTAATAATAAGATCAGCTGACTGCTGCTGCCTCAGGAAACAATAAAGACCTGCTGGCAGGAAAGGAAGGCATTACTTACCTTCATGTCCTATTTTATGCCCAGCACATTGCCTTGCATAAAACAGGTGCCAAAAGTGTCTTTGTAAAACAACCAAGTCTCTTTGAATCTTGATTAGTCATAATTTTATTTTTTTAGGGGTTGGGACAAACCGTAGATCTTGAGCTGTTCATTTCCAAAAAGGAAGAATCTCTTTTTTTTTTATTACTTAGGTTGTATTTTAAATTGATTTTAGTGGTTTTTATTATTGATGGTTACAATGTGGGTGTGTGTTCTCCTCACTGTATTTTTCCCCCAGTAGATAAACGAGCATTCTAAAAGCAATAACATCCTTTTCTTTTAGTTTCCGGATTTTCCAGAATGAACACTTTCTTTTTCATTACGGTATCATTGATATACAAGCTTATGAAGGTTTCACATGAGCAACATTGGGGTTACCACATTCCCCCCTATTATCAAGTCCCCTCACGCACATACCCCTTACCACCCCTGTCCATCAGCGTAGTAAGATGAATCACGTCCTTATTTTCCGTATATACATCAACAACTGAATTGGAACTAAACTGAGGTTTCAGAGATTTTTCTGTTTAATCATTCTTAAATATTCAAGTTACTTACGCCCCACCACACACACACACACACACACACACACATTTTTAAATGTAGAAATGTAAGCATCTGAGATACATTTGGAATTGAGAGCTAGAATGCTAACTAATATTTATGAGTCAAGAGCTCTAGTTTCATACTAGGAAACAACTGTGGGGTAGGCTGATTTTAAGACTTTACAGATGGGAAAATTGAACCCGCTTCTGACAGAGCCATGGCTTCAACCCTGGTTTCTGATGCCAGATTAGGTCCCTTTTAAAGTACAAGTTACTGCTTTTCTATACAGTTCCTGGTTGGATATTATCTTCCATTTTTTTGCATTAAACTTGCAATTTCTATTTCAATTTGAAAACATCTTCCAAGATGTGTAATAACAACCAATGCGTTAATAGCAGAAAATAATGCTGAAGGTAGATGCAGAGCGTTTTGAGGTCAGAGAAGACTGTAAAGGCAATTTGTGTCAGTTCCATTTGATGCTGAATCTGTTCTTTAATTTCCTCATCAGTGTTCAACCAATACTTAAACTCCTCCAAGACTGGAGACCTCTCTATCATTGAAAGAGTCCAGCTCCTCTTTGGGTAGTTTTGACAACTAGAAAGTTTCTTTTTATTGTTTTCACAGCTATTCCTTTGTAACTTGGATCTAAGGATCTGTTCTTTCAAGGAATGATTTACCGTGAAATAATTAATCTCTTTAATTTTGGCTTATGTGCCTGAATCTTTTTTCTTTAGGCCAATAACAATGACAAATAATAATAAATCACCATAATAGCTACTGTTTATTAAGGGATTGCTACAGCTCAGATGCTGCAAGGCCCCCTTGTAGATTCATTATCTGGGTTGTCTCATATGTATATTATCATCTGCCAGGTGTGTAAAGACTATTTTTATCCTGATTTTCCAGATGAAGTAGTAACTGAGGCAGTGAGCGTGCCCTGGGTCACATAGGACGTGTCGGCTTAGCTCTCAGCTCTTATATGCCTGCCCTCAGGCTGTAGGAGACACTTAGAAATACAGGACTTCATTGTGAGCAGGTGTTTAGGAGGAAGAATTTTCCCCTACCCTTCAAGGTTCCTTTGGCTGGTCTCAGAATTAAATTGACATGAGACAGATTAACAGGAGAAGAATCAAATTAATTTCATGTGGGTATGAGGCCCACAAGCAGACAGGCCCTGCAGGCTTACACACCATCCAGAGCTAAGGAGAAGGGGCTCATGGTCTGGGACTTCAAAAGGGAAGGAAGGCAATTCACAGGAACTTGAAGAAGAGGAAATGTTGGGGAAACTATGTTTGCTGGGCCATAAAGAAACAGTGGGACATAGGAATTTTAACAGATTTCTAAGTTCCTCCCTCTCTACCATATTTAGTACATATTGTATTATGGTTGTCTATGGTGATCGCTCCTTCTTGCAGCAGGTCCTCCACCTACATCCTTTTAGGCAGGTAGGGGGAAGGTCAAAGGTTCTTCCTGAGCCTTCTGTTTCGTGATAATCAGTCTAGATGTGGGTAAAATTGTAACATTTCCAGAGTATCTTGCTTGGCTTTAGTGTATTTGCATATCCTCAGGGGTGGAGAGAAGTTCATCTCCATGTCAATGGGTGATTACCTGGGCAACTGAGGGTGTGTCTGAACCTGAGGGTTTAAGGGGAGGGGCTGGCTTGCTTGCTTCTTCAGAAGGAGAGGAGAGAGACGGCCCTGGACTGCAGTTTGTAAGCAATAAATGGGTTTTAAACTTTATTTCTCCTTTTGACTGATTTTGGTTTTTAGAGGTATTTTGCCCCGGGATTTCCTTTCCCTGGACTTACACTAGAATAGTCCACATGCTGATGAGACACATTCTGGGGTAGCAGATGTTGCAGCTCCCCTACCGAGGTAAAGAGAACATGCAAGGCAATTAGGGACTGCAGGAAACAGGCACCATCCAGTCAAGAAGAAGCCCAGGAGGGCTTCCTGGAAGAGCCAACACCTACTTTGTAGTGTGAGCAGAGCAGGTGAGCAACACCCAGGAGGAGGAGCTGGGAGAAGGCCACGGGGACAGAGGAGCCGGCGCAAACAAAGCGCCAGAGGTGAGAAACAGCAGAGGTTGCGTGAGGAAGGGTGCTCTGGTCCGAATGCTCATGACCCCCCCACCCCCAAATCCTATGTTGAAATACTACCCCGAAAGATGATGGTATTTGGAGGTGGGGCTTTTTGAGGAGGATTAGGGCCTGAGGGTGGAGCCCTCAGGAATGAGATGCAAGTTCTGATAGAAGAGACGCCAGGGAGCTTCCCGCCCCTTCCACCCCGTGAGGACAGAGGGAGAGGTTGCTGAAAGGCCTTCACCAGAACCCAACCATGCTGTCCCCTTGTTCTCAGACTCCCTAGCCTCTGGAACTGTGAGAAATGATTTTTTGTTGTTTATAAGCCTCCCAGTCTGCGGTATTTTGTTATGGCAGCCCCCACAGATTCAGACAAAGGGTAGGGGTTTGGGATGTTACAGGCTGCTGTAAAGCCAGTGAACAGCAGGAAGTGCAACTGAGTCACAGCCACCCACAGGGGCAGCTGTGTTCCGGCAGTGTAAACAAGATTTGCATCACATTTAAAATGTGCTCAGGGACGTTACTATTTAAAGAAAGTCTTTCTGGAAAAAGAATATTTATACCATGAAAAATCCAGATCCGCACATTTTATGTTTCCTTAAAGTAGAGGAACACTACTACCATGGTCTTTCATGAGCTTCATTTCCTTCCCAGAAGGTGCGTCCTAAGCCCCCACGTGAGGACGCATATGCTTATTTGTCCTGTTGCAATACTGTCTCTTTTCCTTGGGGGAGTTCATCCCTCCCACACCTGTCCTTTCCAGTCCTGCAAAAGCATTAACAGATGCCTGAAATATCTAGATGATCAGCGAGAAGCCCTTCTTTGCTTATCATTTATCTGAGTGTTTTATAGGTTGGATTCATCATCATTCGTGGGGAACACCAAATATTGCCACTTAACATCCTTGGGATATTTTTAAGCCCAGAGATATATGTAAAACCATCTAACTAGCAAAAAATCTAGCTGGAAATGTTAATCTGCATGACTAAAGGAAGCCAGGTGGTCAGCGTCCCCTACATCCACAGCGCGATTTTCCTGAACAATAACAAGTTGTATATAAATCCGTTTCCATGGTTGCTTCTCTCAGCCGCTTTGCAGGTGGCTGAGGAGACACAGCTTGTCTCTGCGTGTCAAGGAGTGAGTGATGTCACATTTTCCCCCCAACATATTAGACTAGTGTTTCATAAATACAAGGCTCTTGATTTAAGAGGGGAGTTTTATCCTGACGGGTTAAGGGACAATGACGGTTCTGACTTTATTATTTTGTCTGCTCTCTTTTCAATTCTAATTACCTTTTGTTCTTCTAGAAAGGAACATTTCTCTCAAGTGCTTACAAGACCCTGATGACTTCCTTTCTGATCTGAATTCAGGGGAGCGCAAAGAATATGCTCTAAGAAGTAAGTAGTTTTCTTGGCCCGTTGGTTAAATGAACACAGGGCAGGCTGAGGCTCTTGCTGGAAGCATTCTAGAAACACTTGTAACCGCTCATACAATAAAAAACCCAGAACCAAATAGGGAGGACAAGATGAGCCTCAACTTACAAATCGCTGTTGGAATCCAGGAGGGAGGAGGAATTTTTCTGGCAGACAGCAATAGAGGAAGTGATATTTAATTCTAGCCAGAAAGAATCTCATGAAGACCAGCCTCCTAATAAGATGATAATTGTTTATTAATTGTCTGATGCTGTTTACTGTTACTGAAGTTGATAACATTTCATTGTTGTATGAGTTAGCTTGCTTTATTTCTTTTTCCAGTCACTTGGTCTGCTTTTGAAAATGAATTGCTTTGTTACTCAGGGAACGTGTCTTGCCCACGGTGTACTTGACAGTAAATTCTGAGGAGTGTTGGTGAATGCACTCATTCAAGCTGGAACAAGTTCGACTAGAGCCAAACTAACAAAAAATGAAAGAAGTCAATTACGGATGGACTTCAGGCCGCTCTAATTTATTTTTTGTTAGTTTCCCCAAATTATTCCCACAACTAAAGGGACACATGCTTTCCTGCCAAAAAGAGGCAGAGTCATCATTTTCAGTGGTAACCACTCAGGGAGGCTGATTCATTGTTGATGCTGATGAAAACCACTAATGAGGAAAAATGTACACACTCTTTCCAAAGCCAGAAAAACTATCATAGCAATTTTCATTTACATTCTGAACACGTGACTAGTTTATTTTGTATTGGAAAACACTCAGTAGCATAATATACATCAAAAAGATGAATAAAAGTTTTGATCTAATATTGGTTAATTCAAAATAGCACGTAATTTGAAGCAACTGCCACTCTACACTGGATTATGCATCCTGAGATTTAGTGAAAGGGTGGGAAAATATTAATGTAACTAATTCAATAGCCATCTTTAAGTTCCATTTTGGAATTGATTATGTTTTGTTACAACACTTGGTGATATTGACAGGGAACATTCTGACAAACCCCGGGCCAAAAACACTGGCCAAGAAAATCCAGAAGATGCAATGACTGGCTCAGATTGCTGGTGACGAAATGGTGGAACATATTGTCATCATTAGTCACAGTCTTGTTAATGCTTTATTTGCTTCGCAAGTTTCTCTAGTCATATACCGATGATGTTCCATCTGTAGGGATCTGAAAACTGAAAATCTTTTTTTTTTAAGTTAAAAAAATTTCCCAAAGATGAATGGTCCAAAAGAGAATTGAACGACTAACAAAACTGGGATAGATTACTTAATGTAATAGATGACTATTACTATCTGTAGTTGTTTTAACTGATTTTCATTCTAACGTACCAGGAAACACTTGACGTCCTGGTTTTGACATTTTGCCTGACATTTCTGAGCAGAGATTGGGGTTCAGACTTTTGTTCTCAGCATGGTTTTCCTGACAGTCATGTGGATGGAAGAATTACAAGAGTTAATATTTAGAGAGCACTTTTACCTGGTAGGCACCATTCCCAGCCCTGTGCAGGGTTGCCTTATTGAAACCTAACAGCTTCCCTATAAGGAGGGCGCTATTATCACCTCTATTTTATAAGCGAGAAAACCAAGCCAGAGATGTAAAGTATCTTGCCCGAAATAAGTGGTAGAGATAGGATGTGAGTCCAGGTCATTTGATTCTTGGGCTCGCACTTTCAATTACCGCCTAAAATAAGCCACAGGACGAGAAAGAAGGAAAGTAAAAAATCAGCAGCAAAAGGAATGAAGCAGAACTACATGTATCAATATGGAGGGAGTACAGAGAACTAAAAGAAAGAAAAAGTTAAAGAAGAATATATATATAGTACAGAAAGTTCTTTAAAATGTAAATAAAGGTGCTATATTGCTTAAGGAGACATGTATATGTAGTACCAGTGGAAAGGAATGCATGAGAATGATTTATTAGATTTATTTACATTTAGTTTAAGGTTACCTTGGAATGGGGGTGGTGTGGGTGGGATGCATTTGGGGATGTGTCACATTTCAAATGGTGGGTCAAGTTTTCTTGAGCGGGGCAATAGGAGCATAGGTATTTCTTATTTTCTTCTTCTTTATGCCTTTTTAGTATGTTAAATGTTGCTTATTATTATTTTGAAACTCCATCCCCCATTCAAAGCAGAGATGACAATAAGCAGGACAGCTAAGATTGGGTAGGGTTTGCTGGGGAGGAATCATTTCTAGCTGGCCTATGAATCATATTAGCACAGACAGCTTAACAGGAGAAAATCAGACTTAATTACGAAAGTATATGGAATCTACAGACATGAGATTCCAAAGACAGTCAGGGAGGATGAGGTGTAGATGTCACCCTGAATGAAGAAGTGGGTAGGGTTCTGGGACTTCAAAGGGAAGGAAAGCAGTTCTCAGGAAGATGAAAGAGTAAGTATTTGGCAAACAAATGTTTGTTGGGCCATCCAGAAGCAATGGGACATAGAGGAATTTTAACGAATAGACTTTGCTAAATTTATGTTGTTTTAAGCCACAAAGTTTTGGTAATTTGTCCCAGCAGCCACAGGAAACTCACACAGATTGGCAGGAAACTCACTTTTATTGGTTTGGCCACACAGCGTGGTGACCACATTTCTTGTTGTTCTTCCTACCCTTTTGCTCTATCACCACTTTTTGTTCTACATCGCCATTAGTTTTCCTTTCTGTGTTTTAAATATTGGAGCACAATATAGAATGGTGAATGTCAGAGAAGACAAGTAGTGATTCTATAGCATCTCACTACGCTGATGGACAGTGACTGTAATGGGGTATGTGGTGGGGACTTGATAATGGGGGAGTCTAGTAACCATAATGTTGCTCATGTAATTGTACATTAATGATACCAAAAAAAAAACTTGTAAAAAATATAGAATAGTGAATTTATGTAGTGAATATGTGATCCTTAGTAACATATAGGGAAACAGAGATATACCTGTATATCCATACATGCCTTTCAGCCATTCTGTTCAGGGGACTTACTCCCTTTGACTTTATCAGATATCTTCTAATGATTTCATGTCTCTTGTCTGACTATCTTATCTAGTCTTTTCTCTGGAGGAAGCACACCTGGAAGCTAAGGCCCATGGTTTAGGCCCTTTTATGTTTGCTGTATATGGACATAATTTAAAGCTGTGGATGACCAGAATATACTATGGAAACTCTATTGAAGGGAGAGAGTGGAGCCATATAACGTTTATTCAGTCCTATTAGGCACCTGATAGGTTATATCTGCAGGTCTTTTGCCACAGCCCATGATGGTCTCCAACTTCTGCCACCTGGGATCCCATCTCTCCATAAATTTGTCCTACGCTCCCTGAGCACATGGCTTCTGCTTCTTTGCAGCGCATAGCTTTCCCAACCACATCGCAGGAGCTCATCAGTAGCACCTTTGGCTTGGGTTAGAATACTCACTCGGAGAGCATTGTGGGTTGGACTGCATCCTCCAAAAAGATAGATCGAAACCCTCACCCTTGTACCTGTGGATGTGATCCTATTTGGAAACAGGCTCTTTACAGATGTGATCAAGCTAGGATGAGGTCATGCTGGAGGAGTCAGGGCCCTCACCCCATGACTGGTGTCCCTATAAGAGGGAAGTTTACACATAGATGCAGAGACACTCAGGAAGAATTGTCAGGTAATGACAGAGGCAGAGATGGGAATGATGTGTTTCCAGTCGTTGGAATGCCCAGGATTGCCTGCAGCACCTGAAGTTAGGCCAGAGGCACAGAACAGATTCGCCTTCAGGGCCTCCATAAGGGACCAACCCTGCTGACCCCTTGCTTTCAGACTTCTAGTCTCCAGAACTGGGGAGCAATAAATTTCTGTTGCGTTAAGCCCCACAGTTTGTGGAAATTTGTTAAGACAGCACTAGGAATCAAATACAGAGAGCTATGGCCTCTCAAACACGCCCTCCACAATAAAAAAAGTAATCATTTATTATCTGAGATGAACACAAACAGAACAGTCTCAGGTAGATCCTGGAACTCCTTTTCCCTGGTGGGAAGTACCAGCCCACCCATGGCCATTTCATAACATTCAACCAGACCTGTTTGTAAAGCTGTCTGCCGCAGAGGCCTTTCAGCGGAAGCTATTTATATGGAATTGAAACTGCTCAGCATAGTGAGGCCTCCTTGGCTTCACGTGATCTCTGCATTTTCCTGCACTTTATTCCTTGGGGACAGAACCGGGGGAGGGGGCCTCTGGTTCCCCGGTGTCTGCAGAGCTTTTCATTTCCTGTTTTCTTGAATTTCCCAACATCCTTGAAATCTTCTCCGGGCAACTACTTCTGCTATAAAATGCACTTAACTCGTCATGTCCTTTCTCCCCAGCTCCTGCCCCAGGTCCCTCAGCCCACACTGATGGCCAGGGTGCTGGGCTTCCTCCTCTGATCACTTACTTCTTTTGGAGTCATTGTTTATTTCTTGAAATGATTATTTCTTGTCTCCTGTGTGTCTCAATTCATCTCCTCTCCTGGAAGCCAAGGAAGTCCAATGACTTTATGCCCTTTATAGGAGGCCGCCCATAGGCAGACCCTCGCCGGGTGAGCTGGTCACTGGCCTCTGCTGGCCTCTGTTCCCTGGTCATCAGCAGAGAACGACCATCTACTTGACTTGCATTCTTGGAGCATGGCCTCTTTTCCCATCCAACTGTCAGCCTGGAGGGCATTTGACTCCAGGCCAGCTCCTCACTGGCCCTGGAGCTAGGGACAGAAAAGAAGGTGAGACCAAGAAACCTCTTAAGAGGGAAAGGGTGACAAGGGGCTCCACAGAAATTTCTGGGTTAATTAGATTGCAGATATCCATGCTGCACTAGGCTGAAACATGCCCCCAGAGATAGCTACATTCTAATTCCTGGCCCTGTGAATGTTACCTTATAGGGTGACAAGATCTTTGCAGAGGTGACTAACTTAAAGATCTCGAAATGGGGAGATTATCCTGGATTATCTGAATGCAATCACATGTATTCTTAGAAGAGGGAGGCAGAGGGAGATTTGGCACACCCACAAAGGAGAAGGTGATGTACCACAGAGGCAGAGGTTGGAGTGGTGTGGCCATAAGCCAAGGAATGCCAGTAGCCACTAGAAGCTGGAAGAGGCAAAAAATGGTTTCCCCGCTGGACCCTCAGAAGGAGCTCAGCCCTGCTGATACCTTAATTTCTGCCCAGTGATACTGATTTTGGACTTCTGGCCTCCAAAACTGTGAAAGAATAAATGTCTGTGGTTTTTAAGCCCCCAAGCTTGTGGCAATTTGTTAGAGCAGTCATAAGAGACTAACACACATGCTATTCTCGTTCTACAAGTCCAAGATTAATGGCCAAGCAGACACAAAGGGGATGGCCAGGAGGTGTTTGCAAAGAGCCTGCTTCAGGAACTTGGACATCACATTGACAGCACATCCAGATCTCCTTCTTACCAACAGAGAGATCTCTGGCAATAGATGGTTAGCATATATCATCAGCTATACAGCAAGGATAATTCAATTCTAGTTTTTAAAATTCTCCAGTGTAATATAGCAACCTGGTAGGTGCTTAATACATTTTTGCTGTTAGTTTTGAAGATGATCATTACTTTCCCAATTTATCTGTGCTTTAGGATCCTAGAAGCTTTTGCTGCCTTTAACATCAAGGTATAAGTGCATCCAAATTAAAAAATGTAAGACCATTGGCTAAGGTCTTCCCTCTATTCAAATCCAGATACTAACTCTGCATTTTAATATCCACATACTATCACCACCATGTGAGAAAGAAAATTTGTCTGCCAATTACCCCTGTGAAATTGAAACGAGTTGTTTTTAACATTTTGGAAATGAAAACTTGGAACAACTGCCATATGATTTGAAGTAGCAGGTGGAATTTATCATCGGTTTATTTTATCCCTTCCTCCCATGACAATCACAATGTATTTTTATTTTGATGGTGCCCATGGCTGGCATCTCAGGTTCTTGACAGAAACTAATTAAAGGATGAGGCAGGAAAAGGGCAGCTTGTCCATTTGAGTTCATAATCAGAAAGGAAGCAAATGCAACTGAAAATTTGCATAGCTTACAAAATAACTTCAGCTACAACATTGTAAGTCCAATCGGTTTACAAAACAGAGCACCAACTGGAAAGAAAATGAGAATTAAATCTTCCTTAGTGGTTCTCAAATCTCCTCTGTATTTATCCTTCAGGATTTTATCTAAGGGTAAAGACAGGTTCAATACAGATGCCCTTTTTGTTTTTATCTCCTTCAACTCTTATAATTTCAGATCGTTACACTTGAGGCTACAGAATTTGGGATACTCAGTTAATGCTAGAGAAGGGAATTTGGAAATCACGTAGCCTAGTCATATCGTTTTAAAAATTGTTGTTTTACTTGACACAGGGAGGATCTCAAAATACATTTGTGGAACTGGATTGTGGGCTTTTGAACTTACAGTTCAAAGTTTAACTCAATTGAGCAAATGTTTAATGAGCTCCTCCTCCAAGATACCATTTAGCGGAGACACAGCCCCCGCCTCACATGGGAGACAGGAAAACGATGGCATGCTTCTTGGTGTGGCACACTACAGAGGGGTCTGGAATGTTTCCTGGGGCACATCATCCCTCAGCTGCCACACCACAGATGATTCAGCGTTTGCCAGGCAGACAGGAAGGAGGGACAGTCCTGGCAGAAAGACAGACAAGTGTGGGCCTGGTGCATTCTGCGCAAATGGAGCAGAGGAAATGGGTGTGGGCATGGGAGGATGAGACAGGAGAGCAGGTCTGGTCACGAAGGGCCTTTTAAACCACACTTCTGAATCTGGAGGCTGGAATTAAGCCTGAAGATCAGAGCTGTCCAGCCTGGCTGCACGTTAAATCCCCTGGGAAAATTTGAAAGGCAATTCACGCTCAAGCCCCACCCCGACCAGTTAAGTCACTCTGTGACGGCAGAGGCAGTTGAGTATTAGTATTTTTTTAAATGTCCCAAGTGATTCCAAAGTCTGCCCAGGGTTAAAAATCACAGCTGTAGATAAGATGTCTGCAAAATTTTCCTTTAAAGCATCAGATAGTAAATGTTTTTGGTTTTGTGGTCTACAGCCTCTGCAGCAACTGGCCTGTATGGAGAGAGCAGCATCAACCATATGCATACCAGTAAGGTGGCTGTGTGTCTATAAAACTTTACTTACGAAACAGGCAGGGCCATAGTTCCAACTCCTACTCTAGATGATGGAATGCCATTGAACACATATTGATTTACAAATTTTGTTTGTATTTTATTGTTTATATATTGTATTTGTTAAATAATATATGAATCTATTCTCAATGTAAAGGAATTGGAGCAATACAAAGAACAACTCTTTTTTGTTCCCTCATTCAATTCTCCATCCCTTTCCTGGAGAATATCAGTGGGTGTATATCTTTCTAGAACTTTCCAGAACTTTCTCCTTGCCTTTTTGGGCATTTATGTCTACTGGAAAGATAGTGTTTTCTTTTATAAAATTGAAAAATATATTTATTGTTCTTAAACTTGGGTGTTTTTTTTTCGTGTAATAATATGTCTTGGAGCATTTCCCATAGCAACAAATACAGATCTATCTCATTTTCATTGTTGCATAGCATTATAAATATGAAAATACCAGAGGTCAATTTACCTGTTCCTGATAGAGGCTGAACTGTTTGAAATTGCTGCCTTTACTCTGTATTTGTCCCATTAAGTGGAATTTTCATGCAGTTCAACCTACCTAATTGTGTCTAAGTTTTGGCCTTTACAGGCATTACTGCCACAAGCATCTTGCAGTTGCATGCTCAGATGTGTTTTCTGGGGGCATCTTTCTGAGATATTGACTTGGCTGGATCATGGGGGATGTCAGGTACGAAGGAGTCTTTGGTGCAACCACAGACTCCAACTGTGGCAAGCTTCAGGAAAAAGAAGAGTTTATTGACAGACTGTGGGGCAGCTCACAGGATGGAGGGGAAGGCCAATGACCTATGAGGCTCAGTCGGTCACTGGACCACTCAGGTCCAGGCAGTCTCCACAGCAGTGCCCATTCTGCAGCCTGTCCGGGCACCACTCCACACTAGTCCTGGGAGTGGGTTGACCTCATGTTGCAAGGAGTGCAAGGTGGAGTGGGAGCAGCCTCCTGGGACCCTGTCAATTTTTGTAATGAGAGGATGAAGCGCCTTGATTTTTTTTTCAAGAATACATGCAGCTGGGGAGTGGTAATTCTCCAGAAGAAAATCTAGTTCCTGGTTGGCCAGAAAATACCTTCCAGGAGGCCAGACTGAGAGAACTATTTCTTCATATTCTTATCAAAATTAATTGTATCAACCTTCTGTATTCTGTACCAATCAGGTAGGTTGAAAAAAGTGGGGCCTAGTTGTGGTTTACTGCTGAGACTGAACAACTTTCTCATATTTGTTGGTCACTTGGATTTCCTACTCCGAGAGTTGCCTGTTCGTGTCCTTCACACATTTTAAATCAGTTTCCTTGACTTTTTAAAAATTCCTGACCTCCAAGGGTTCTTTATGTGATCTGAATACAATTCTTTATCTAATTATTAATACAGTAAATAGGTTCTCTCAGGAGTTACTTTTGAACTGTATGCATGGTGCCTTGGAGGCATTGTAAGGAGAGGAGGAACATGGTCAGTCTTGTGAATCCGACAGTTTAGCTTTAAAGACAGTTGCTGGCTACAGTGACTGAGTGGATGCCAGCTATAAGGCTCTGAGTGTGCTCAGAGAGGAGGACGGTCACACCCATGGGAGGGAAAGGGGAGGGGACCAGCCCTTCACATTACAGCAATAACCTGGAATACTCAGGACCATTTCAAAGAGGCCAGTGACAACAGACACCCCCTGGCCGAGCCCAAGCGGCCTGAGCAACAGAACTGGCCAGAAGGAGAGGCCAGGGCTTTACGGACAAGTCAGGTCACCCCAGGGAGCTCAGTAAATATCATTTGCCCAATTATGGCCAGGAGGTTTTTATGATAACATCACTTTTTTAAAAAAGCACGCATGCAAAATGCAGTTCCTTCAACTTGATTTCTAGATTATATCTCAGGAACCCAATTATCAGTAAAGACAAGGAGAGAAATACAAGAGGGGCTGTATACTTTGCCAAGCTGTATCTGAGGTTTTGTCCCCATGTATTCTAAGGAATATTGTCTTTAATTATAGATCAGCACCTATATATCAAACTGACATAAAAACACAGTCTCCTTGTATATTTTCGAGGGCAAGAGTTTATGGGTTCAGATGAAATTGGGTTTGACTACACAGCTCTGATCTTTACTAGCTAGTTTAAATACCTAGCTCCAATTCTTGTGATCAGTTAAAAACAGGTAGATCTATCTTGTTGTGCATATTACTTATCATCTCTGTGCTTCAGGTTTCTCACTTATTCTACCATGTAATAATGATGTGACCCTGGGCAAGTGACTTCACCACCCTGGGCCTCAGTTTAGGAATCTATAAAATGGGGATTATAATGGTAACTCATAATCTCTTAGTGGTGTGTGAGGGTTAAATGAGACAATGGACAGAAAGCATTCGAAAGAGTACCTGGCAGCCAATAAATAGGCTCTGTGTTTTGCCTTCATAATGTGTGGCTCTGGCTGGGCTCCCGCGTCATGGGTCGTGCCGTGTAATTTTAAGGAAAAATAATCAACTGGATCATATAAATCAAGCTTAAAAGAAAGCCCATGCTTACTATGTTCTTGAGGCTAAGTCTCTTTCACAATTTTAAAGACATTTGAGTTTGGGGGAGATAAGACCATAAAATAACAATTGGATCTGGCAGGAAGGGAATTGCTGGTACGAACACAAATTAGCAAAAGCTACCGACTCCTTCTTAGTAGTCCTGGAGTCATCAAAGAAAGGAGAGAGAAGCACTAATTGAGAAACTGAGGTCAAAACTGTGAGAAACCTCTGGGATCCTGAAGGTGGTCACCTGGTATGTGTGTGTGTGTGTGTGTGTGTGTGTGTAAGTAAGTGACTATCTACACAGTGGTTCTCGAAGTGTGACCTGACCCAGCAGCCTCAGAATCACCTGAGAACTTGATAAAATGCAAATTCTCAGAGCCACCCTAGATTGAATCTGAAATTTTGGGAGAGATGTCTGTAGTGATCCGTGTTTTAACAAGCCTGCCAGGTGAGTCTAAGGCGAGCTAAACTTTGAATACCACAGGCCACCCCTGCCACTGAGAAAGAAGCCCGCAATAGCCATGGCAGCCTCGATGGGTGGCTGGGCTCCCGATCCTGCCTTCCAGGGGTTGGGGGCTGACCAGTGTTCCCAAGCATCTGTCTGTCTGCAGGGCTGGGGGATCACCAGCTCAGGAGGATAGTCTCAGTGCCATGGCTGTCACACAATCTGCGGGAAAATCCCAGGCTGCAGAACTTCCAGGTAGAGCCACCAGTGGGATTGCCCATGGTTCTCAAGGGCCCCTCTCCACACTCTAACTCCTGAGGAGGTACATACACCTGGGCCCCCACACTCCCCCGACTTTGAAAAGAAGACTATAGGCAGAATACTCAATACATCAAAAATCCAAATAATAAAAGCTGTATGTGCTGGGGTTACAACCAGGTCTGGCTTGGTAGGCATGTGGCCTTTGCAGTCACATAGGGCCTCACAGTAAGGACCCCATGTTCGCTTTAAGTGTGATTTGCTGTCACCATCTTCAAATTCTTAGTCATTTTTATACAAGAGGCCCTGTATTTTCATTTTGCATTAGCCCTGCAAATTACGAGTCTTGACTAGAAGAAAGGTTGTTCAAAGAATAGAACAAAAATGGCAGGCTCAAAGAGTGGATTTCTGCTCAGTGAAGGACACTACAGATAAAAAACTGACAGAGAGTATTTTCAATGACTCAGGTAGGCAAGGACCACTTTATAGAATAATAAGGAACTCCCGCAAATCAAAAAGAGAAAATCCATTAAAAAATGGGCAAAGGATACAAACAGTTCCTTTATAGAGGAGAAAACTTAAACGGCTGACTGACCAAAAAAAAATCCTGACTTACTTGTAATTAGAGAAATGAAAACTTAATCGGAGATAATTTTATATCCATTAACTGCCAAAAACAAGAAAGCTGGGCCATACAAAGAAGAGATAGAATCAGTGTCCCTGGGGAGTGCACACTGGGGAAGACACTCTGTAATACAGCCTCTTGGGATTTACGCAGTACTTGTGTACTTTATGATCCAGCAATCCCGCTCACAGGTGTGTATATCTGAGCTAAATCCTCACTGAGGTCTATATGGGAAGACACATGAGTTCATCTCCATGTGCTTTTGTGGGTTGGAGGCCACCTGTGTGTTCATCACCTAGGGAATAGCCAAATCTATGATGGTGATGAATTATTATACGGCAGGTAGAAGCTCTGGGCTAGCTGAGCACAATAACAGCATAAATAGTATGAGGCAGCCCTGAGTGTCATATGTAGAAACAGGAGATCTGAAGCACAAAGATATTTATATAATAACAAGTATACTTAACAAAACAAGAACATCTACAAATGAGAGGACACACATCAAACATAGGGGGTGGTGGGAATTTGGGGAAGGGAAAGAGAAAGGGAGGGATAAAGGAAATGAATTATTTAAAATAAAAGAAAGGACATATATATGCACAAACAAACAAAAGAAGAGCTTTGCAGGACCAGGGCTATGAGTGCCATTAATTGTGGAACTTGATTATTGCACCCTTCTGCTCCTGAGGTTAAAAAAAAAATTAACTGTCGCCAAAATAAGGTCCCACAAAATTGGACAAAGCATTTTAAAGGCATGAATGTTTTTCCTGGCTGTATGGGAGAGAAAGAAAAGCTACCAAAGTTGTTATATCTTTTTACTCCCCCATAGATTTTATTTTTCAAAGGAATTGGAACTCTTCATCTTTTTCAGCAACAGACCATGTAGCCAACATGAGAGCATGCATCATTTTTCTCCCTCAAATGAAGAGAGGAGCTGTGGATGCACAATGCAGGCTCAAAGTGTGGCATCTGAATATATGTCTTTCTTCTGTTTTTGATCATTTAAGTTTGATAGCCATAGAAGGTGGAACTGAGTGCCTTTCATTTCAAACTAACACAAGGAAGCTAACTCTGCCCATTTCTTTTGTTTTGAAATTCAGTGCATGTCACTGTGGAGAAGCTTGGAAGCAATATTCTTAATGGAAACGTGGACAGGCCAGGATCTTACAGTGAGTACCACTCCACCCACGCTCCCTCGAGGAGCTTCCGTGGGCAATACTGTAAGCTTTACATCCTACAAGTGAGTGTGGGGGGCCTGTGTACATGCTTTTGAAGGACAAGTGAACTTCCTGATATGGAACCCAATACAGCTCTACCCTTAATTAAAAAAAAAACTATTAAGATGTTTTGCAAACAATTAAAACTAAATTGTAAACAGTTGGCAGAAACTTACTTGTATGTTCTGAGTGTGGGACATTATAGAAGACGTATATTCACAAACCACATAGGCCTTCAGATGTTCCTCCTACCATGTTATATGGGGCAAGACCACTGGATGACCTCTGGGGGAAATTCAAGGTCAAGTCACAGCCAGTGTTCCTGGGCATAATTCCTGGCATACCATCAGATTTTGGATTACCAAAGCGAGGGTGGACTTCTCATTACTTATAATCCTTTCCCACCAACAGAGCTTCGAGGCATGAACTCGAGGTTATCCTAGCAGATGGGATTTTATGACTACATCACTAAATCTGTTGACTGAGGTTACAGAACTCACTATCTTCAAGGCATGTTAATTCTTTCACTGCTGGGGAAAATAAACCTAAATATGTATTGAACTAGCTGCCTGTTAAATATAAAGATAGACTTCATGAATATCACACAACACTAAGAGAAAATACATTACTGGTTGGCTAATAACAATCACATAAAATAACAATAAGAAACCCAACCTCTGATACTGATACCATAAGAGGGTCTTGCAGTGGTTAACCATTGCAGATCGGAAGATTATCACCCAGCACCATTTGTCCTGCTGAGGGTCATGATAATGACTGCTTGAGGGTTTAATCAGTGTGTACAAATGCCATAACCTATTTTCAAAGCAGATTAATGGTATTGATATCAGAGCAAAAGGTCAGGACTACATAATCAGGTGAGTTATATGTTTAGAAGAAGCCTCCCAGAAATTTCTATTTAATATTTGATCTTTTCTTTATTGAAAGAGGCATGCTAATTATTGGCTTGATTTATGAATAAAATTTTTACCTGATACCTTGTGTCCTGCTACAGAGAAATGACAACTTGGCAATTCTGTTAAAATTTGCAGGACTGTTAACTCTTAATATGACCTGTAGTATGGCAGAGTAGCCCCACTGGTGGCTGCTTTTTAAATAATCACCTACATTTCACCTTAGAGCATACTTTTATTTAAACATCAGTGCTTCTGGTGTTCTGTATATTCACTTGAGTTGCTCTGTAATTTAAAAGCCATCTCTAGAGAAGCCAGCAAATCCCCTCTCCTCATCTGCTTGCTTATTGGGTCACGCAGCAGCCTGACTTAGAAACAGTCGTGCATTTTTGCTACGAATGCTAAAATTGAAGAATACTGTGGCATTGCATTTCCCAGAATGGAGCCAAATACAGTGTTGGTGTGTGTGTCCCCAATTCTTGTGCCGAAGAGGATGTGACTGTGATGTCTCAGCTGGGTGGGTCCGAAAGAGTAGGTGGTGAAAGAACCTCCTCAGCATAAAGTTTGAAAAATCCCAGCTCCTTGGAGCCAAGAAAGGCCACTCCTTCAGGAATGAGCCATCCTTTCATCTTGATAAATCCAACAAACTGAGAAGACTGGAGTTTTGGGGGATTTAGAAGCAGAAGAGGGGGAGTAGGTAGGAAGGCAGAGAGAGATAATAAAGAGAAGGTAGGAGCTGATTCTTCATGTAATAAAACGCTGAATGTAAGCAATCTTCCCTCACCCACAGATGGTTAGGCCTGAAGAAAGAAGGTTGTGGTATCCGGTTCCCATATCGTGAGTGTTCTCTGCTGCACCCATGAGTGGAAATCTGTCAGCTGCCAAATCCAGAAGGCCATTCTGAATGAGGATTGTGTGAAGCCAGGACTGGGTATTGTTGTGGATTAACATGAAGAGCCCAGCCTTTGGTCTCGGTTGTCACCTCCCAGATGTGCGATCCGGGGCAAATCACTTAATCTCCCCAGGCATGAGTCTGTCTTGTACAGAAGGGCGGCAGTGAAGTTCAGTCTGGCTGTAACTCTTTGCAGACTTACCGTCACTTCTGCCCTTAGCCTAGCAGATTGAGTTAATTTAGTCCACGTGGAAACTGGTTTGCTTTCCTCTACCTCTTTCAAAGTTTGCAAAGGAAGAATGTGAAGCCTGAAATTTTTACTACTAGTGCCTTTTGTATCTATTCTGGTTATCCAAATAAGAACTAAAAGGAAAACACTGTTTCTCTACTCAGGGAACACTGACACCGAATACATGGACTTTTCCCTCACATGAGGCAATTCTGCCACCAACTCCCTGCAGGTCGTGCTGCCCCCAAAGGTAAGTGCTCGGTCCCACAAGACTGTCCCCTCCTTCAGATGCCAACTGTAAGTGGTGGGTCCCAAGGTTACCACACTTCTTTCTGACCCGGCTACAGATCAGGGCTTCCCATGATGTCTTCCTCAGGTTTGATAATTTGCTATAACTGCTCACAAGAACAGAGGGGAACACTTTACTTACTATATACTGGCTGATTATAAGGGACATCACTCAGGAACAGCCAGATGGAAGAAATGCATAGGGCAGGGTAATGTGGGATGAGGTGAAGGCTTCCATGGCCTCTCAGGGTGCACCACCCTCCCCATAGCTCCCTGTGTTCACCAGACTGGGAGGTCTCTGAACCCTTTTGTTTAGGGTTTTATGGAGGTTCCATTACATAGGCATGATTGATTGAATCTGGGGCCATTGGTGATTAACTCAATCCCCAGACCATCTCTCCTTTGAGGACCAAGATGGGGCTGAAGGTCCCAACCCTCTTATCACACGGTTGCTTCCTCTGGCAACCAGCTCCCAGCCTCCAAAAGTCGGCTGACCAGCATACACTTACGAATAACAACAGATGATCCTCTGACCTCCGTCTCTCAGGAAATTCCAAGGGCCTTAGGAGCGTTTTGCCAGGAACCAGGGACGAAGACCACACATATATATTTATTATATCGCAATATTGCACACATGATTAAAAGTCCTCTTTTAAGTATTGATGCTGGGGTTCTTGTTCACGAAGCCAAAGAATGAGCTTAGCAAACACCCGAAGTAGGAGAGCAAGATACAGGCTTTTATTTAGAAATAAAGTGGAAGGACAGAGCTCCCAGCTCACGCCAGGAGGCGACAAGAGAGCCCAGGGTGGTGCGTTGTCTAGGGGGTTTTATAGGCAAATGAGGATTTTTCGAGAACATGGTAAAAAGGCTTAGGGATGTGGACTTGTACCACCTGCCCTGCCTTCAAGGTAGGCAGGGCTGTTTACAGTAAAGTCACCGGTTATGCTGTGATACCCTTCCCTATTTGTGAAACACTCAAACATTCTAGGCCCAGTTGCTCCTGGCCTTTTGCCCTGTAACTGACCTCACTGAAGATGCCTATATTCTTAGTCTGGTATCTTGATCCTAGAGGATTAGTGTGACCTTGACTTTGCATAATGCTTAACACAGAATTTCAAAAGGGACTTCTTTGCCCATTGTTATATTGCTCTGACTGTAAATATCCTGCCCTGCTTTTTCTGGAGGCCCTCACCCTACTCTGACTACACCCATGGTCCCTGTTTCAATATTGCACTTAGCTTTCAATAACCTTAACTTGGCCTCTGAATTTATGATTATCCCTACAGCTTTGGATATATTATCTCTCTCTCTAGCCAAATATTTTATGTGCTATTAAAAAGAAAACCAACTATTATAAATCAAATTTAAATTTCAATTCTTGTTAGATAAGCCATAAATATCCCAGAAACAAAGATGAATGTACGGAGCTGTTATTAAATTAGCACTGCAAGTGAATAAATGACTCCCTGAGTCTAATGAGTTAACGTTCATTATTATGTAAGAGATTTATCTGTTAACCTAGTTTTTCTGGCTAATGCTAAGCTTATTACTTAGGGTTGACAATAGAATAAAATGGATGATTAGAAACTATTATCAGTACATTTTTTTTTTTGATGGTTCTCTTTGAGGAATGGAAAAAGGGAAGGCCCTGATCAAGGAGCTGACTTGGGGGGATGTGTTAGTGGAATTTAGTGTTTGCTGCCCAGGCATTTCTCCAGCTTCTGCACAGAGGCAGCAGATAGAAATGGGAATGTTGTTGTCCAGGGGAAAATGTCCCCATCTGGAAAGGATTTGTCAGCAATTCCTTAAAGCTTTTTGATGGAGCTGCCAGTATTTCCTCTACAGATGTGGGGCAACCAGCCCAGCAACTGCCGGCGGAAGCCGTCTGTGCAGATTTTATTCATCAGAGCAGGGGAGTTACGTGCAAGGCTGCAGCAGGCGAGCCAAGAAGAACCGAGCCCAATGTCTCAGAGAGGGAAAAGGATTCTGGGCAGACCAGAACACAGTGCTTTTAGACAAACTGCACAGTATGGTCGTCCGGGGATGTTGTAACATTTCAACTAACACCCTTTGGGTGAGTTCCTGAGAATAGATATATGGAAAATCAGAGTGTTAACATTCGAGGTAAATTTTGGGTGTGTGACGACCACATAGCCAGTTTTAGGCTAGTTCCCTAACAATTCCTATCCACGTATTTCAGGGTTACTTACTGGGTTCTATTTCTGGGCGATCCTGTAACAAAGCACCACAAACCAGGTGGGTTAAGATACATCCCATCTCTACCTCTGTCTTCATGAAGAATGCTTCCCTGTGGGTCTCTGTGGGTCCAAATGTTCCTCTTATATGAGGATGTCATCATGCAGATTTAGGGTCCACCTTAACCTAGTATGACCTCACCTTAACTTGATGATGTCTGAAAAAAAAATCTGTTTCCAAATAAGGTCACGTTCATGGTTCAGGGGGTTCAGGCTTGAGCGTTTTTTGGGCACACAATTCAGTCCAGAACACTACTGAATACCTAGTTCCTAGTTTGGCTGGACACCTGAGGTCCCTTGAACACGACAGGGAGTCCAGGGAGTTGGGAAGGTGGTGACTCGCAGTCACTGAATCCAGAGCCCTGCACTTAGAGTATGATTGATAAACGTTGGACAAATTGTAAACAAACCAACTTCCCTGCTCACAGAGACAGCAGAGAGCTGAAGAAGGGGCTTGGGTTAAGGGTCTGCTAACCCTGAAGTGGTAAGTCTTACCCAGGCTCAACTTTGGAGGGCTACATATTCCCAGGAGGGACTCACCTTCAGTCTGCCTCCTGTGCTGATGGAATTTTTATAACATTATAAGGTGATCACACTGCCCCAGTGTGCAGTAGCCTGAAGCAATGAGTACTGAGCTGTTTACATCAATGTTTAACAGTCCCTTACGATAAGCTGTGAACACCCTCTTTCAGGCTGGTTTCATCTTGCTTTGCTCAACGGGTCTGTGTAGTAGAAAAATGGTGCTAGAACTTCCAGGGATGGCTTCTTCCCCCCGAAATTTCTCTCCTGGATACCCTGAGTGCTGTTTGAGAAAATGGAGCTATTTTAATAACTCCCTGAGTTGCCTACAGACGTGCCTTTGCGGGTAAGGACTCAAAAGGAATCCAAAACATTTCACAGAGTACCATGTTCTGTCTCTGTTTAGTTCAGAAAATACTTGTTGAGAACTTTTGTGTCTGCCTTCGTGTGAGATATCGCATGTGTGCCCTGGTGGAGAATCAAAAGAATTGGGATTTACTCATTCTGGGAAACCTATAATTTAGTTAGTAAGAAAAGTATGGGGTCTGAAAGCTATTGGGAAATGCTGTCAGGAAATATAAACTCAATCTCTTTCAGTGCCAGGGACAGAGAGATGTGTAGAAGAGCTTCTGGGCAAGGGGTGGGCGTCGGGGGCAGTGGGGGAAGGAGGGAGTCGGGGGTAGACAACATTGAATAGGGTAGAAGGGAAGTTTAATAAGGAGTATTGGAGCTGGCTTGTGTTAGTGAAGAGGGGGTGGGCGTGGCAACATGTTGATGGGAAACAGATCAAAAAAAGGTCTCAGTTACAGCTTCATATTTCCCTGTGTACATCTAGAATCTTACAGCTGATTGAATGTGTACGGGCAGCTAACTGGTTTTATTTACTACTTATTATTACTATGGCAGGATTTAGAGTGGGATGTGGGTGCTTCTCCTCAGTAATGCTGGGACCTGAGGACACTGCCTGGGGTCCTTGGGTGAGGTTGGACCAGCTCAGGAAACCCAGCCATCCATGGGCAGCCCCATCTGGAGAGTCCTGGTGTGGTTCCCAGGCTGAGGGCTGCCACAGTGAGCGCAGTGACTGGTGAGTGTCTATGATGGTCTGCAAGGACTGCCCGCATGTCCCCCTGGCCTAGGCCTAAAATGTAAGGGATGGGCCTGAGTGTTTGGAGGCCAAACTGATGACAGTCAGTGTAGTTGAGTTTAACCCTTTCTACTGCCTTCCCCCAAAACACACACAGACACACACACTCCCAGCATTGTTCTGGCTTCTTGGCTGGATCAGAGCTGTTTAGAGGTCTAAAGGTCACTGCCAAACTGCAAAGTGGGTACAGAGATGAAGCTGGGCAGAGCCGGGGACATGGTCTTGTGAGTGTCTGGCCTGGAATAATTCGGGGGTTAAGAGGGCAGTGTTGACCCCGTGGAAGAGAGGAGTTGGCCCAGCAGTGAGGACCCGAGTCCCCTGGGTCTGTAACGGTCTGGACACTGGCTCAACTTTCAGATTCCCTCCATGCGCAAACCGCTGATGGTTGGGAAAGGATTCCCCGGGGACAACTGGACTGAGGTCTGTTGTGACTTGTTTTTTAATTGGCTTTGGGGCTTCTGAGGCCCTCCTTTATGAGTTAGATGCAGAAAAACTATCATTTGAGAGAACTGGGTCCATTTTTCGAGCTACCCTTATGCCTGTGCTTCTTGGGAGGGATGGACTCAGATCTAACAAAAATATTCTTTTAAAAACAACTGAAGGTACAGGAATTTAATCCTGGAAGCCCAGAGGTATACTTTATCATTTTATTCCTAATTCTGTTATTTGTACTTTTTGTTGCATGTAGGGGCCTAATTAAATTAAAAAAATATATATTTTCAACAGTGTAGATAAACTACAAAACTTTTTTTACATCTTGATTTTGGATATCTCTGTGGCCTCCAACATGCACTGTGCAGGGAAAGGCGACAAAGGAGGGTTGTGGCCGCAGTGGCCTTCCAGGATATCTGGAGAAAGTCCCAGTAGCGTCCCTCTGGGCTGTGGAGCCGGGCTTTGCTTTGTAGGCCCGGGAATTAGATTTTCTCAGTTCATCCAGGGTCATCAGGCTGCAGGGCCTGATTCACACTGCATGGAGTGTTTGATTGACAAAATGCCAGTTGATTCCTTTAAAATTAGAAACAGAACTTCCAAGGGGAGCAGCCCTGTTGGCCATCAGGACACTTCTTTTTCAGTGGAAGAGTTTATCTGGGAATTCAGTCACTACCAGGAAGTACTTGGGGACCATCAGTTCAGAGCAAATGGAAATGGCTGAGGATTTCTGCTGCTGTGTCCCCTGGGGGACCTACCTGGTGAGCCCCCTCACCTGTGGCCAGGGCTGAGATGCACGGACAACTCTTCCTTCTGTCTCTACCCTTACTGGGTTACAATTAAGAATCACAATGAATCACACCTTATAATCTTTGAGTGGCTTATTTGGATATTTCAGAAACCCTCTGGTCACATGCATGGGAGGATTGGGTATTGGAGATTAAAGGGACATCAGAATACACTGCATCCAACCCACCCTTCCTCCTTACATGGGAGGAAATCAGACCCAGAGAGGTGAAGTGATGTGCCCAGGGTCACACAGCAAGCTGGCTCAAACCCAAGCTTCCTGAATGCAACTCCAAGCAGTGCAGTGTGGTGAGACGAGGTAGCATGAGGAAATGAAAAGGCCACATCCTTCAAGTTCATACAGACATAAGGTGAGTTCTGGCCCTTCCACTTAGCAGCAATAATAATAAAGACAACCAGCATTTACTGAGCTCTTACCAAATGCCAGGTACTTTCTAAGGGCTTTATAGTTCTTGCTACATGTAGTTCTCCCAACAACCCTATGAGGCAGGTCTGTCACCTCCATTTGACCAAGGGGGAACCTGAGGCATGGAGTGATGGAGTAACTAGCCCATGGTCATACAGTACAGGGTGGTGGCAGGCTCCCAAACTGCAGACCCTGGATTCTTAACCACTATGCTTGGGTTCATGAACTCATCTGAGCAGAAATTTCCTTTTCTGTAAAATGAGCTAAGGAATAGCTCCTTGCAGAGTCGTTGATTAGAAAAAATGACCAAAATGTGTCTCATATCTAGTGGGCACTCTAGCAGCACTGTTTGTTATTTGCAGTTGGCATGGTTGTTTTATTAAATCACACCGTGTCCCATTCTTGGCTGAGGTTTTCGAAGTCCCTGGTCTATGGTTCTCAAAGCGTGTGCTCCAATTAGCAGCATGGGCACCTGGGAACTTGTTAGGAATGCAAATTCTCAGGTTCTACTACAGAACCGCTGGAGCAGGAGCTTGCAGGGAGGTGAGATGGGGAGCAATCTATTTACTAGGCTTTCCAGGTAATTCTGAGGCATGAAGGTTTGAGACACTGCCCTAATGTTACCACTAATATCTTTACAAATTATGTCTTGCAGTGACAATAATTAGCTGCATCCTAAGCTGGTGCTTCTTCACTCCAGTTCCAGACAGCCACTTGCTCCAGACTGTGGGCTCCATCACCTTTCTCCATCTCACATGGCATTTATGTTTTTGTGGGAAGCTGTTCACAAAGAGACTGAGCTGGTGATGGCACCTTTTTAGGACTGTCATTCCCAGTGCCGTGTGCTAGGGGAAGACGCGAATCTGGGCAGGCAGAGAATTCCAGAGACCCCTGTTGGTCCGCCTCCAGCTGAGCAAAGAGTTCCTGCTCCTGTGAGTTTCTGCATCCTTGTGCCCCATTTTCCCCTTCTGTAAATCAGATATATTAAAAACCAGCTGTTCTTTTTAATCGCAAACTTTAGTTTTGAATTGATATGAAAGCTCTTAGAAAAGTGTAAAGTATTTATTGCCAAGTAAAGTATTATTAATAGAATCTTTTTTTTTTCTCTTGGTAGACACTTTAAGATTCAGAAATGCTTCATTTTGGGCCCCTTCTCTCTCTACAATAAATTCTTCCTCGCCTTGTGGCGGTGTGGCCAGATGCTACTGGAATGTTCCCTTGACACATCTGCTGACGCGTATCTGTGACCACAGGCCTGAGGTACCAGGTTGGGATGTGTATGTTGGAGCTGTTGATTAGCTTACACTCATCAACTACAGGTAGCCATTTCATCTGCATTCTTTGTAATGGTGTCTGGCCAATGCTGCCCGTGTGCAGGGAGATCACCATTTATCTTAAACAAGAACGCATTCAAGTGGAAGGCCAGCCACACCCAAATGTGATGGGGTTTCAGGGTCACTGGGAAATGTATCCCATTCCAAAATATTCCTGTTCCTATCATGGGACCACTGAAGATAAATTTCCTTTATTTGAGGCATAGCTTCCCTTGCAAACCCCTCATCAGTCCTGCCATTTCTTCTTGTTTGCATTTTGCATTCTTCCTTAGGACAAAATAATAGAAGTAGAATTTCTGGCTATAGCCAGGATTATTTGATAAGCTGCTGTCCTAAAAACCACATTTATACTGCCTGCAGGGGAGGACTCCATGTCTGCGTGGTCACTGGTCACCAGCCCTCAAAGCTGCCTTTATCCAAGCTAATACCAATTTGAAAGAAATAAACAGGCTTACTCTGTATTTAAAAAAAATTAGTGATGACGATTTTTCCTTATGTTTACCTGATATTCATACGTTTCCCTTCTCCGTGTGTGTTAGTTGGGTTCTTACTGATTTTTAGAGTTCATCATTTACATGAAAGTTATCGTATCAGGTATAAATATCTTTCTCAGTGTTTGCATTGCTTTTTATTTATTTATTTATTCATTTTACAATTATAATAAAGAGTTTAGTGAAATCCACTTATCTTCTACAGGCAGACCTCAGAGATAGTGAAAGCTCAGTTCCAGGCCACTGCAGTAAACCAAATATTGCGATAAAGGGGGTCAAATGAAATTTTTGGTTTCCTGCACATATAAGTTCTGTTTACACTATACTATAGTCTGTGTGCAGAAGCATTATGTGTAAAAAAAGGTAAACCAAGTACATGCCTTAATTTAAAAATATTTTACTGCTAAAAAAATGCTAGCCATCATCTGAGCTTTTAGGAAATCCTAATCACTGATCCTGGATCATAACAAACATACTCATAGTGAAAAAGCTAGCAATATTGCAAGAATTGCCAAATGTGACACAGAGACACAAAGTGAGCAACTGGAAAAATGGCACCAACAGACTAGCTTGACGAAGGCCTGCCGTAAACCTTCAGTTTGGAAAAAATGCAGTATCTGCCAGGCGCAATCAGTGGTCTTGCCACTGGGCTGTTTTCTCTGCATCTGCTGTGGTGTTGGCGTGAGGCTTGATCACACGCGTGTGTCTCTGCCTGTAGGTTCCTCGCCCTCTGGCTGCAACCGTGTCCCCGGCAGCCCTTGGCTGTGGGTCAGACTACAGGGCATCACCCACATGTGGGGCACATTCGGCCACGTGTGGGAGTCTGCCCCTGAGCGAGAGGCAGAGGAGTGAGTGAGCCAAGAAACAGAAGCCAGGGGGTGGACTGCCTGGCCCACCTCTCAGTGTCAGGAACCCCAAGCAGACGAAAAGCCTGCATTTGAATAAACAAAGACCACAGGGAGAGGTGATTTAGATGAGTATGCAGTCAGAAAATAATTCCTGCAGTGCTGAGACTAGTACTGTAAAGAGCTGCCTCCCTGCTCTTTACAATTCAGTCTTTGTTTGTCATCAGAGTGTTAAGGCGGGTCACTAAAAATGCGGCTTTAGCTCTTGGGTACAATTATCCAGTGTGTTTTGGGGCTACTCAAAGACTAGGTCAGACCAGAGCTTGGGTCTCACCAGGAATCCTCTAAGAAACAATCCCATGATCTCAATGTCTATTCTCGGTGTCACAGGGACCCAGATGCCTCACAGAACCTTCCTGGCATCACTGAGGTAAATGATTTACGCATAAACCAAAGCCAGGAGAGTGAGTGTGCAACACACGTCGATTAAAACACGGCAGAGTGTGCCTGAGTCAGAAATAGGGAACCCGGCACAGGGTAGTGAGAGACTGGATAGCTAGGACTCACACTGGGTTGTTTTAGTTAAAAATCAAGAACGTTACCTTTTATTTCCACCTGCCCATATGGCAAGTCAAAGAGAATACACACACAAGCCCCCTCCCCATATATATATTTTCTCTGAAACAAAAATAGCCTCGTTATGCAAATACTTTTGGAACACATGGAATCATTTCTGTCAGAGCCTCCTGAGGAGCACACGACTGTCCCCTTACTCCAAGTGGGGGGATAAAAATGAAACATAATTTCAGTGAATGGTCCAGAAGAATATGAATACATCACCATGTAGCTTCAAGGAATTCGTCCAACGTGGAAGGCAAAGTGATGATTTTATTCAATGCTGTTTGGATCTTCAAGCAAAAATAAAAACAGTAGCAATACCACCAAAACAAAAAAAGATATGGAAAAAAAAACCCCATGGTTGTATAAAGATGATACAATATACCAGCTGAGAGGGCCTTGGGAGCCTTGTGCCAGCTCCCCAAACCCACCAGCCTGGCAGCTCCCCGGACCGCATCGAGATGGGAAGTGTTCATTGTTAGACTTCTGCAGAGTCCATCCCTGCAGCCCTGTAATTTCTACCCACGGGCCCTGGGTTTGCCCTCTGGGGCCTCACAAAATAAGTCCACTTCCTGTCTAGTTTCTATTACAGCCCCGCTGGAATGTGGAGGACAGTTTTAGTGGCCTCCCCCAAGCGTCAGGACCCCTCAATTATGTCTCACCTGATACGGTTCAAGAACTCTCTCTGCTCCCTGGCTGCCACTAGGAGGTTCCACAGTGGCCGTGGCAGAAGGAGCGCATGACTTGCAATCCCCAGTCAAGCCTGCCGTGGTTTCTAACTCTGCCTTGGTCAGGTTGTCGACCTCTGGGAACCTGTTTCCACATGTGTAAAATGGGGGCGTATAATGGGATTTGTTGAAGGAATTAAGTGAGATAATGTGTACTTACCTCCTCCTATTTGGTTGCTCATTTTGTCTTCTTCATAAGCCAGGGGAGGGAAGAAAGCGTAACGGCTTTCATTAGCTGAGGCCTCTTGCTACACGGACCTCGCTGAGGTCAGCCGGGTTCCAGGGACCTGCCACATGCTTCTAATGGTCAGACGGAGGGTGAGCCTACAGTCATCAAGTCCACCATTGTTTATCACATCGGGTGGAAGGCTAACCCCACCGAGGCCTGCATCGTAAGCCCAGACCACAGGATCCAGGGCAGATGTACCAGCTATGGTGTCAGAAATAGGCCACTGAAACCTGAGGCCCTTCACCCAAAATGAGACTCTACGAGCAGGACACTAAGGTTGCGCTAGCTTTGTCAGCAGCTGCATTTAACTGTGGCCTCCAAGGGGGGAATTTCCATGATCTGTTGCTGTAGCAATTTTTTTTTTTTTATTTACTGCCATCAGAGTAAAATACTACATTCCTGAATGTTTGGAAATAAAAAGTGAGATGGAGAGACCCCTAGTTTCAGGATTTTTTTTTTCTGTCTACTTTTATACTCACCAGTGAGTCGAATCCACATAAGACCACAGGGTCTTCTAGAAGTTTCAAGCCAAATTGGGTGTTCCGGATTCCTGGTTCTTTATCCTCCAAATAATCATTGCCTTTGCTGAGAGTGGTTTCCTGTTACATGAGCCTGTCCTTTACTAGTTAGATGAGAAAACATGAGCGAATGTCTGGGGAAGTTTCTGAAGGAAACAGCTATGGATTTTAGCTCCTGGAAGCCAGAGCTCTTGCACCTGGTCTGCTGTGCAAAGTACGGCTCCCAGTAAATATCACAGAGGAAATCTAAAGGGGCCACAAGTTTTATCAAAGCATCATCACACGCTGTGGTTCTCAAACTTTGGTGAGCATTAAAATCGCCTGGAGGGCTTGTCCCAGCCCTGATGGCTGGGCCTTATCCCCAAAGAACCTGATTCAGTGGGTCCGGGGTGGGGCCTGGGACTGTGCATTTCTAACAAGTTCCCAGGTGATGCTGAAGCTGTGGGTCCAGGGACCCCCAGTTTGAGAACTCCTGGCCGTGGGCACTGTTTCATCAGTCCTCCCCTTGTTCCTGTTTTCCATTTACAAATGAGTGAATCGGAGTGAGAGAGGTTGTCTTCGCTAGTTATTTTCAGACTATTTTATAAAATGCTAGTACTTAAGTTCACCCACAAGTAAAATTTAGATGGAAAAAAACAATAACGGTAGCAAAATGTACTCAGTACTCGCTTGCCAAGTTAGGCACTGGGCCAGATATTTGAGAAATGTTCTCGAATCCTCACAACAATCTCGCCAGAAAAGTGTGCTCAGTTTAAAAGT
This sequence comes from Smutsia gigantea, assembly GCA_032199065.1. Taxonomy (NCBI): domain Eukaryota; kingdom Metazoa; phylum Chordata; class Mammalia; order Pholidota; family Manidae; genus Smutsia; species Smutsia gigantea. The sequence continues at coordinate 99,189 of JAVSCE010007395.1, read as the reverse complement.
GAGGTTCAGAGAGGGTAACAAATCGGTGGGACTCGGCAGAGCCCAGGTCCTGGACCTCTCACAGCCTCTCAGGGGAACTGAGGGGAGACATGGCGGGCTGCTGTGGCCCTGCCAATTCCAGTGGGCGAGAATTCCTCTCCATGAAAGGGTGGGCTTCGTGCCACCAGGCAGATACATTTGAGCTGACCACGATGGATGGAAAAACTCATACTTACTGCTGGGACCTCTTTAGGTAACTACGTTCCTCCATTTAAGAAACTGATTTAGATTTCCAGAGCTTGGTTATAAGCTGGATCTCATTTGTGAGCAATTCTGCAGACTTCTTGTGCCCACAATATCTAAGGCACTGACCTATGTCCAGGAGGAAATATGAGTCTCTGGGAACTGGTTTGAGTTTCCGGAGGCCCCTGTTTCACAATTCCAGCCTCTTACTTGGCTTTCAGGATGAATCAAATTAAAATTTAAAAGTTAAAGGGAGTAGATTAAGTAGAAGGAACTAACCATTCTTAAAGCAATAGGACTTAAAATAATGGGTGTAGTAGCTGGGACAGTATCTCATTTGTTCTTTATGATTACAAGATCTACTAAGATTATAAGATCTCCTACGATTATAAGATCTGCTTTGCTTCCCATTTTGCAGATGTGGAAATTTAGGCACAAACAAGTAAATTCACTTTCCAGAGGTCACAGAGCCTCTGAATGACAGCCAGATTCAGAGCCAGAAGGCCACACCCTAGTTGCCGTGCCACCTGCCCCACCGTTTCCATACCTGTACCTTGACAGGTAAGGATGTTGTCTGCAAGTGGTTCATTCCTGGGAAAGGATCAGGGGTGCCATTTCAAGTGAAATGCTGGCTTTAAAGAGTGTGTGGTTTCTTAATGATGTCTAAGTTCTCCCCTCCAACTCTTTGAGAAACAGAACTGGGCTCCAGCGTGGCATCCCTGGGGCCTGAGCTTGGGCGGCATATTCTGTGCAAGGCCGTGGGGGCACCAACCTCGGTCATGGCTCATGGGGGAGCGAGTGCCCGGCGACAGCCAGATCACTGATGTGTAAGCTTTGTCTCTTGGTGGGGACGTGTGTGGCCCGGCCTGGCTTTCCAGGTGAACACTGATACTGTCACTCTTGCCCAGGACTTCTGGGAGCTGTGGACCGTATTCTGCACTGCTGTTCTTGGCAGAAGAATGGGCCAGTATCTCAACTACACAGACGCCAGGAAGCACATTCTCTGCACTGAATGGCATTCGAGTTTTGAGTCTTCTCTGGGTCGTGTCGGGACACACCTGTCAGATGACTGCATGGCTATTTCTGGGTGCGGAGAACTTATGAACCTTTCTGAGCTTCATGAGTTGAGGAAGAGAACAGCTTTTGTTGGGGGGGATCATGTGGGGCCATAGGACGGGAGGCTGCAGCCTTCCTTTGTTTCAGAGACAAGCTATGATCTCTGATGTCCATAAATGACTTTTCTAGGCCAGGGTCCAGCGGCTGCTTTACATCCTTGTGGGGATGAATCAGGCACTTGGTTACCAGGTGAATAGTGATGCCTGAGTATTGCACATTCATCGTCAAAGAGCTGGGTTCCCTCTCCTCATGAGGGGTGAAGCCAGAAACTAATTTCTTTTCTCCTGGAAAAGCAGACCAACATAGGTAAATATTATGTGCTCATAGTAAGTCAGTGTTCTCCCTCCTCCCATCTGTTGCAGTGGCACTCCCTAAGTGGGTGCCAAATGCATACCTCAGCCTTGAGGGGAGGGGTCAGCCCGGGGTAGTCTGAAGAGCCTCCCAGAGACCAGCACGGCTCGGTGAGCAGGTGGTACGGGGCCGCAACACTGTGGCGGCAGCGCCAGGGAGCTCGGAGCCTTGGTTACAAATAGGCACTGCAGGTACCATCTTTGATTCCCAGTCCAAGCTCTCCTCTTAAGGGAGTTATGGGGATGCATAAAACCCTCTCAGTACAGCTGAAAGTGGAAGATGTTCCTTTTGCTTTTTCTGAAAAGATAAATCACATGCTTTCCTCTTATTAACAGACAGACACTGCTTTTCATGTTTGTTACAGATAATGTGCTGGAGTAGAAAACCAGAATGCTTAAAGACCCACTCTGCCTTTATTCTCAGAGTGGTCCATGCTATCTCAGGTTGACACATTTCTCCTGATCAGGTAATACAGGGTTTTCTCTGCTGTTGTACTTGCTGTTTGGCTGGGTGTGTGTGTGTGTGTGTGTGTGTGTGTGTGTGTGTGGACGTGTTGCTATTCTCACTTTAGAGAAAAAAACTAAATGGCTCACGTTTACTCACCTGGTCTTTGCTTCCATTCACCTCTGCATGTTGCCACAAGCTCCTCTTTCGCATCCTCAGTTTATGAAATGTGCTAGGATGGCTCTCGGGAATGGGCCTTTTATGAAGGGTGTTATTATTTTTCAAAATGGTTTATTTCAGTGGCTCTCAAATTCTCATCCATGGACTGATGCAAATCCATAGTAAAGTGTCCAGTTCTCCTGAAAGTGAAATGTGAAAAAATAAGAAAATGATGTCATGTTGCAGAAAGCTCTGTTTATTTCAATTAACTAATAAGAGGTAAAGTTTTTTTAATTGTCTGATAAATGGTCAGGCACTGTGGTAGGTGCTTTGTGTCTCCACCGCTTTCAATCCCCAGAATGTCCCTCCGTAGTAGGGATCACTGTTAAAAACCCCATTCCTTTCTTTTTTTTTTGAGTACAATCCACATAACATAAAATTAAGCATTTAAAGTGAACAATTCAGCGGGATCTAGTACATTCACAATGCTGCTCAGCCGCCCCTTCTGTCTGGTTCCAAAGCATGTTTGTTACCAAAGGCAGCCTCACACCCTTTAAGAAGTTAGGCCCCAGTCCTCCTCACCCTGGTTCCTGCGAATCTGCTTTCTGTATCTGTGGATTTACCTATTCTGGATATTTCATATAAATGGATCACATGGGATGTGGCCTTTGGTGTCTGGCTTCTTTCACTTTGCATGATGTTTCTGAGGTTCATCTACATTGTAGCACATAACTGTACGTAACCCCTTTTTATGACTGAGTAATGAGTAATATTCCGTTGTCTGGCTGGACCACAAAATCTGTCTGAAGGATAAGGGAATTGAGACCGAGGGGGACAGTTCCGGGGGACCTGCCATCCAAACCCAGGCTGTCTGACTAGGGAAGTCCATGTTCTTAGCCCCTGTGCTGGCCTGCCTCTGCCTCTTTGGGGTTCAGTCTCCCTTCCTTTATAGGGAAATGGTGATGGCAGATGGCAGCTGTTTTCATCAAGCACTAAGCATTCATCCGTGCAACCATGATCTATTGAATGGTTATTTGCCCGCATTGCTCTGGGCCCGGAGGATGCGTCAATGGGAAAAACAAACAAGGACTTCTCTTGGTGCTTCAATGAGTGTGTGTGTGTTTGTGTGTGTTACTGGCAGGACACAAGTAAACAAACAAGGAACAATTTGATAATGAATATCAGGGAAAGAAATGGAACAGGGTTTGAGAGAGAGAATGGGCAGCTGTTTAGATGAGGCCGGAGAAGGCCTGTCTGACGGGGGCTGTTCCATCTGAGACCTGTGAGCAGCCAGCCACGGGAAAGTCCAGGGCAAGGAAGTGACTGCCAGAGGGAGCAGCCAGTGTGACGAGCCGAGGCAAGAGAGACCGAGCTTGGTGAAAGGAGCCGAGGGGCTGAAGCCCAGTGAAGGTGAGGGGGAGAGGGAGGGAGAACAAGAGAACGGTGGGACCGACGGGGCTGGACCATAGAGCACCAGGGGGGGCGGACGGTACTAAGGTGTCGGGACTTCAGTCTTGGTGGACCAGGAAGTCATTGGCTTACTTTGATTTGGGAAGTGATACAATCTGACAATTTAAAACCTACTCCTCTGGCTCCCGTGTTAATAATAGGGCAGGAAGGAAGCTGGGAGGTCAGTCAGGTCTGGGACCTTTGCCGTATTTCGGATGAGACATGATAAGGCTTGACTCTGGGGGTGGTGGCTGGGATAGGGAGAGAAGGTCATGTTCCGGATATGTTTTAGAGGTGGAACTGTTGATGGATTGGATGAGAAATGTGAGAAAAAGAGAGGGGTTGAGGGTGTCTTCTAGGTTTTGACTTCGGTGACTGAGTAGATGGTGATGGTGTTCTTGAGATTGAAAAGCCTGGAGGAGAGGCAGGGATTGGAGGGGAAATCAAGCTTTCGGTTTTGGATAAGATGTAGGGGTCTTTTAGACATCCCTGCAGAGATGTTAAGTGAGCAGCTGGCTATGTAACTCTGGAGCTCAGTGGAAATGTCAAGGCTGGAGATCTAAACTGGGAGTCCTTAGAATACAGGCAGCTGGTAAAGCTGTCGTCCTGAGTCAGATCACTGCCTGGCAGCAAACACGGTGCCAGATCAGGGATGAGGCGTAAGGGCCCCTGGCGTCCCAACCTGTGCGAGCTGCGAAGAGGAGGAGGCAGAGCGGGAGAGCAGTGAGACGTGAGGACAAATAAGAGACCACGGGGCCCGGGAGTCCCCTGAAGAAAGCCTTCCAGAAGGTCGGGCCCGCAGGGTCACCGGGCCCTCCAGGTGGGTGTTAATATGTTTGGGCCTGCAGGACCTTTTCTGGAGACTGTCCATGGAGCAGAGGAGATGGAAACCTGCCTGGAGCAGGGCAAAGATGACTGGGGGGTATGGGGCGGTTTATGGGGTCAGAGAGAGGGATTTCAAGAGAGGACATTCAGAAACGTATCTGTGTCGCAAGCTGGGAGTGACTGGAGAGGAGGGACAAACCGACGGACCCTGGAGAGATTGTTGCCGGCCAAGCCCTGAGAAGTGACCCTACTTTTTGAAAAGTCTTGCAAGTCCATGAACTTCACAAGCGTCTGAACCGCTGGATCAGGAGAGCGCTAGCTCCCAGGCAGGGCGGATCAGCAGTCGGGGCTACCGATGACCGCCCATTTCCTCCAACGCTGCCTGACTTCCCTGATATCCTGGTGGCGCCTCCCTCTCCTCCTTCAGGGTTTTGCCCTAATGTCACCTTTCCCGGGAAGGCTGTCCTTGTCACCCTATTTAAAATAGACCCACTGGCACTCTCTAGTTCATTTTTCCTGATTGACTTTTTCTCTTCATCTAACATACTAGATATGCCACCTATTTATTATTTGTATGTTTATTATCTGTCTCTCTCCACTGGAACGTAAGGCAGGGTTTTTTTTTTTTTTCCTGTTTGGCGTCTTGCTGTCAGTGTCTTGCTTTGTAGCACCTAATGCAGTGCTAGGCATGGAGTACTGCTCTGTAAGTAGTTGCTGAAATGATTAATTGCTTTATCTTTTTTTGGGGGGGGGTTATTTTTTTTATTTATTTATTATTTTTTAATATAATTTATTTTATTATCATTAATTTACAATTACATGTGCAATATTACGATTATTAAACTACCCCTTCATCAGGTCCCCCCCACCAACCCCATTACAGTCACTGTCCATCAGCGTAGTGAGATGCTATAGAATCACTGCTTGTCTTCTCTGAGTTGTACTGCCCTCCCCGTGCCCCCCCAACATTACATCTGCTAATCGTAATGCCCCTTTTTCCCTCTTATCCCTCCTTTCCCACCCATTTTCCCCAGTCCCTTTCCCTTTGGTAACTATTAGTCCGTTCTTAGGTTCTGTGAGTCTGCTGCTGTTTTGTTCCTTCAGTATTTTTTCTTTGTTCTTATACTCCACATATGAGTGAAATCATTTGATACTTGTCTTTTCAGCTTGGCTTATTTCACTGAGCATAATACCCTCTAGCTCCATCCATGTTGTTGCAAGTGGTAGGATTTGTTTTCTTCTTATGGCTGAATAATATTCCATTGTGTATATCTACCACATCTTCTTTATCCATTCATCTACTGATGGACACTTACGTTGCTTCCATTTCTTGGCTATTGTAAATAGTGCTGCAATAAACATAGGTGCATCTGTCTTCTGAATTGGGCTGCTGCATTTTGGGTAAATTCTAGGAGTGGAATTCCTGGGTCAAATGGTATTTCTATTTTGAGTTTTTGAGGAACCTCCATACTGCTTTCCACAATGGTTGAACTAATTTGCAGTCCCACCAGCAGTGTAGGAGGGTTCCCTTTTCTCCACATCCTCGCCAACATTTGTTGTTGTTTGTGTTTTGGATGTTGGCCATCCTCACTGGTGTGAGGTGATATCTCATTGTGGTTTTAATCTGCATTTCTCTGATGATTAGCAATGTGGAGCATCTTTTCATGTGCCTGTTGGCCATCTGAATTTCTTCTTTGGAGAAGTGTCTATTCATGTCCTCTGCCCATTAATTGCTTTATCTTAAGACTCTGATGTGACAGGTTCTTTGGGTGATGCAAAGAAAATAGGTCCCGAATGAGCTGAGACCTGTCCGCTAAGGCAGCAGCTCATGCTAGGAGATGGCCAGGATGGCGATAGAGAGTAGCACAGGCAGGCAAGGGTCGGAGTCTACCCCTCTGTAGTGAACTCAGCAGTAATATGGGACCACTGGGTACCAGAATTTCCAAGAGGGCATGGCTGCATCTAACCAGGCAGACGCGGGACATGTGCGGCAGGCCCCTGGAGGGTGGGGAGGTCTGCCCACAAGGCCACAGTCCAAGACCAGAACTCAGTTCCCTGCAAGGGGGGACTAGTAAGAACAAGGCACCAAAAGGCACCATATGCTGCAGGGGACTGACTGGCAGAGCTCCGAGCCCTAGAGGGAGGCCGGCAAGGACAGATCAGGATGCCTGGAACCAAGGCCGGAACTCAGGCTGGAGTTGCCATGAGCAGGGGAGAATGAAGGTCATGAAAGGCCACTGGTCATCCCTGGGCCACCCGTGGGAATCTGAGACACCAGAGAATCCACTGGGTCAGTCCTGGGCGATCCAAAACACAGGCCAAGGCTCTTGAAATTCCAGATGTGCAAGACAACTACAAATACCTACCTCCTTTGTTGTAAAACCTGCATACCTGACACCTAGCTCAGTCTTGAGCCTGGGTTGTACATGCCTTTTATCAGGGGTGCTCAGAGCATGGTCCCCAAGCAGTTGTGTCAGCATCATCCGGAAGCTTGCTAGAAATGCAAATTTCTCTGGCCCTACTCCCAGCCCACTGAGGCAGACACTCTGGGCTGTAACCAACCCGCCGGGTGATGCCGCTGAAGTCTGAGAACCACCAGGTGAGCCCAGCTGTGAGGAGCTGAGGATGGCATAGTGGAAGCCAGAGTATCCTGACAGAGTCTAAGAGACCAAGACACTATTTCTTTTTTCTTTATCCCTATTTGCTTTTGTTTCACATTGCCAGTCTAGGTAACTGTTTTTTAATCCTTTCAGTTTCCATTTTATTATTTTTTAAAGTGCATATATTCTTTTGAATAAAATTACAGTGGAAAGATTACTGTATACTTGAAATCAATATGATTGTATATCAACTATACTTCAATTAAAAAAAAGAAGTCTCAGCAGCAGTGCTACCTAGCATTGCCATTATGCTAAGAGCGTAAAATCTTTTTTTAATTGACATAGAGTTGACGTACAATATCACATTGGTTTTAAGTATACAACACAGTGATTCAACACTTATCTACGTTATTAAATGCTCACCCCACCTAGTGTAGTTACTGTCAACATAGAAAGATGTTACAGAACTATTGACTACATTCCTAAGAGCCTTAAATCTTTTATCCCATACATCCTCACAATAAACCTATGCATTTAGAGCCAGTATCATGCCCATTTTAATCAGATGACAAACTTGATGCTCAGAGATGAAATAACTTACCCAAGTCCCCCCACCGAGGAAAGTTAGAACTAAAACTGAAATACAATGTTTATTTTGTGCCCAAACCATGTCTTAACCACTGTATCCCTCATGTGTTTACACAGTAAGATTGAGGACTTCTGATTATTACCAGAGACGGTTTTGGAATCCTTCCCTACCTCTCGAGTTGACTTCATACATCTCTATTGCAGGATTTTATTCTTCCCCAGGCTGCTCAGGTCTCTGGATCTTCTTAGAACCAGTTCTTTCCTCAGAGCCTGTTTTCCCGCCAGCCTCTCTCTTTGTCCTCTTTATGAACCTCAAGGCTGGATGGTACGTGCCTGGACATAGAGTGAGACCGGATTCATTCTTTCCAAAAATCCAGAGGAAGCCGGAATCAGAATTGGCTGTCCTGCTTCCGCATCTCAGTGCTCTCTTTTACATGTCTCTATGAATTATGTTCTTATTATAGTGAATCCAATTTGTTGCCTTTCAAAAGAAAATCTTGCTGTCAGGGAATAAAGACATTCTCCAACCCTTCCTCACCCTTCCAAGTCCTGCCCAACACATCCACCACCTTCTTTCGTAATAGAAGTAATTTGTTCCTTAGGGAAATACCACGGGATCATTGGTATAAATTTCAAAAGACTGGGAAACTTACTTACAAACTTGCTTACCATCACGTTATAACTCAAACACATTGCCTCAGCTTCTTTAGCTGGACATTCTGGGTAATAAGTTTGTCATGAGGACACAGTCATCTCAACACTGGTTGAGAATTCTCATGAGACTTTTGCAGTCCACTTAGTCTTTGAGCCCCACTTCCTGATTAGGTAAGCAGAATTGTAATATCTTCCCTTTTCCTTAATGGAAGTGGCTGGCTGACGTGTCCTCTGGAGAATGCTTGTAGCCTAGGTAAGATGACACCTAGGTCTCTCTGTGATGGTGGGTGGGCTTATTCGAAAGGTGGTACTTGGGTCCATATTCTATCACCTAATAAGGCTGTTTATTTATCCATGGGATCATTCACTCAACAAACATTTTTCAGAGTGTAGTTTGGTATGGCTGGAAAAGAAAAAGCAACACCATTGGTGAGGTACTCTGGCACTACAGAGACTAAGGCCTCGACATCATTCTTTCACAAGACAATGTGGTCGCCATTAGTGTTGTTCACCAGATACTTCTGGCTCTCCTCCCTCCAGGCACTTGCTAACAGTTCACTTCCTGGCCCCACTTTACACATGTCACTTCTGGGCCAGAGCATTGAATGGCTGGTTTGAGGCCCTCCAGAGCTCTGTTATCCCTGCCATGGTCTTTGGAGAATTTTCAGATAGTGGCTACTCCTTCGGCCTGGGTGCCATAGTGCGGAGGAGCTCAAGGCAACTGGCCATGGGCATGTAGCATGAGCAAGAAAAAGACTATTGTTGTCCTCACAGAGACAGCTAAATTAATCAACCCACGAGCTGTACCACTGACATGTGATTCCTGTGACTATTTTTCTCTTTCTCTCAGTGCCTGGTTAAGTGCAAGATCATTTTTAAAGATGCATCAGAGCTCAGACAAAGGAATAACCCTAATGTCATACTCAGATACTTCTTCAGTCACCTTACAAGGTAGGCTTATTTGTATAATTTCTCAATTGATTATTGTGTGTAATAATTTATTATTTTTACTCTTTGACCCTCTTTTGAAAGAATTTTCCAAGAAAACTAAACTGAGAGAAATCATTTTCTTCCATGAGCACATTTAATTTTTGCTGGTTTAATGACTTTTGTCTGTGGAAGATACCACTTTTCTTGGTATTTGTCCTAATAGAATTTTTTTTTAATAATTTATTTTGGTATCATTAATCTACAATTACATGTGCAATATTATGATTATTAAACTACCCCTTCATCAGGTCCCCACCACCAACCCCATTACAGTCACTGTCCATCAGCATAGTGAGATGCTATAGAATCACTGCTTGTCTTCTCTGAGTTGTACAGCCCTCCCTGTGCCCCCCCAACATTACATCTGCTAATCATAATGCCCCTTTTTCCCTCTTATCCCTCCCTTCCCACCCATCCTCCCCAGTCCCTTTCCCTTTGGTAACTATTAGTCCGTTCTTGGGTTCTCTGAGTCTGCGGCTGTTTTGTTCCTTCAGTTTTTTCTTTGTTCTCATACTCCACATATGAGTGAAATCATTTGATACTTGTCTTTTTCGGCTTGGCTTATTTCACTGAGCATAATACCCTCTAGCTCCATCCATGTTGTTGCAAACGGTAAGATTTGTTTTCTTCTTATGGCTGAATAATATTCCATTGTGTATATGTACCACCTCTTCTTTATCCATTCATCTACTGATGGACACTTAGGTTGCTTCCATTTCTTGGCTATTGTGAATAGTGCTGCAATAAACATAGGGGTGCATCTGTCTTTTTCGAACTGGACTACTGCATTCTTAGGGTAAATTCCTAGGAGTGGAATTCCTGGGTCAAATGGTATTTCTATTTTGAGTTTTTTGAGGAACCTCCATACTGCTTTGCACAATGGTTGAACTAATTTGCAGTCCCACCAGCAGTGTAGGAGGGTTCCCTTTTCTCCACATCCTAGCCAACATTTGTTGTTTGTTGTTTGTGTTTTGGATGTTGGCCATCCTCACTGGTGTGAGGTGAGGTGATATCTCATTGTGGTTTTAATCTGCATTTCTCTGATGATTAGTGATGTGGAGCATCTTTTCATCTGCCTGTTGGCCATCTGAATTTCTTCTTTAGAGAAGTGTCTATTCATGTCCTCTGCCCATTTCTTAATTGGATTATTTGCTTTTGTTTGTTAAGGTGCATGAGTTCTTTATATATTTTGGATGTCAACCCTTATCGGATACATCATTTATGAATATATTCTCCCATACTGTAGGATGTCTTTTTGTTCTACTGATGGTGTCCTTTGCTGTACAGAAGCTTTTCAGCTTGATATAGTCCCACTTGTTCATTTTTGCTTTTGTTTCCCTTGCCCGGGGAGATATGTTCATGAAGAAGTTGCTCATGTTTATGTCCAAGAGATTTTTGCCTATGTTTTTTTCTAAGAGTTTTATGGTTTCATGACTTACATTCAGGTCTTTGATCCACCTTGAGTTTACCTTTGTGTATGGGGTTAGACAGTAGTCCAGTTTAATTCTCTTACATGTAGCTGCTGTTGAGAGTTTTAATCATGAATGGATGCTGAATTTTGTCAAATGCTTTTTCAGCATCTATGTAGATGATCATGTGGTTTTTGTTCTTCTTTTTGTTGATGTGGTGGATGATGTTGATGGATTTTCGAATGTTGTACCATCCTTGCATCCCTGGGATGAATCCCACTTGATCATGGTGTATGATCGTCTTGATGTATTTTTGAATTCGGTTTGCTAATATTTTGTTGAGTATTTTTGCATCTACGTTCATCAGGGATATTGGTCTGTAATTTTCTTTTTTGGTGAGGTCTTTGCCCGGTTTTGGTATTAGAGTGATGCTGGCTTCATAGAATGAGTTTGGAAGTATTCCCTCCTCTTCTATTTTTTGGAAAACTTTAAGGAGAATCGGTGTTATTTCTTCTCTATATATCTGGTAGAATTCAGAGGTGAATCCATCAGGCCCAGGGGTTTTGTTCTTGGGTAGTTTTTTGATTACCAATTCGATTTCGTCACTGGTGATTGGTCTGTTTAGTTTTTCTGTTTCTTGCTTGGTCAGTCTTGGAAGGTTGTATTTTTCTAAGAAGTTGTCCATTTCTTCTGTGTTTTCCAGCTTGTTAGCATATAGATTCTCATAATATTCTCTTATGATTCTTTGTATTTCTGTGGGGTCCGTCGTGATTTTTCCTTTCTCATTTCTGATTGTGTTTATGTGTGTAGATTCTCTTTTTCTCTTAATGAGTCTGGCTAGGGGTTTATCTATTTTGTTTATTTTTTCAAAGAACCAGCTCTTGGTTTCATTGATTTTTTTCTATTGTTTTATTCTTCTCAATTTTATTATTTCTTCTCTGATCTTTATTATATCCCTCCTTCTGGTGACTTTGGGCCTCATTTGTTCTTCTTTTTCCAATTTCAGTAATTGTGTCTTTAGCCTATTCATTTGGGAATGTTCCTCCTTCTTTAAATAGGCCTGGATTGCAATATACTTTCCTCTTAGAACTGCCTTTGCTGCATCCCACAGAAGTTTTGGCTTTGTGTTGTTGTTGTCATTAGTCTCCATATATTCTTTGATTTCTGTTTTGATTTGGTCGTTAACCCATTGATTAATTAGGAGAATGTTGTTAAGTCTCCATGTATTTGTGAGCCTTTTTGATTTCTTTCTAAAATTTATTTCTAGTTTTATACCTTTGTGATCTGAGAAGTTGGTTGGTAGGATTTCAATATTTTTGAATTTGCTGATTTTCTTTTTGTGGCCTAGTATGTGGTCTATTCTGGAAAATGTTCCATGTGCACTTGAGAAGAATGTGTATCCTGTTGCTTTTGGGTGCAGAGTTCTGTAGATGTCTGTTAGGTCCATCTGTTCTAGTATGTTGTGTTCAGTGCCTCTGTGTCTTTACTTATTCTCTGTCTGGTTGATCTGTCCTTTGGAGTGCGTGGTGTGTTGCAATCTCCTAAAATGAATGCATTGCTGTCTATTTCCTCCTTTAATTCTGTTAGTATTTGTTTCACATATGCTGGCGCTCCTGTGTTGGGTGCATATATATTTATAATGGTTATATCTTCTTGTTGGACTGACCCCTTTATCATTATGTAATGTCCTTCTCTATCTCTTGCTACTTTCTTCGTTTTGAAGTCTATTTTGTCTGATACAAGTACTGCAACACCTGCTTTTTTCTCTTTGTTGTTTGCATGAAATATCTTTTTCCATCCCTTCACTTTTAGTCTGTGTATATCTTTGGATTTGAGGTGAGTTTCTTGTAGGCAGCATATAGATGGGTCTTGCTTTTTTATCCATTCTGTTACTCTGTGTCTTTTGATTGGTGCATTCAGTCCATTTACATTTAGGGTGATTATCGATAGATATGTACTTATTGCCATTGCTGGCTTTAGATTCGTGGTTACAACGGTTCAAGGGTTGCTTCTTTACTATCTAACAATCTAACTTAACTTTCTTGTTAAGTTATTGTAAACACCGTCTGATGTTTCTTTATTTCTCTCCCTTCTTATTCTTCCTCCTCCATTCTTTATATATATACTAGGTGTTTTATTCTTTGCCTTTAGTTAGTATTTGGATTGTCTGCTTTCTTTGCTATGATTTTATTTTCTCTGGTGACATCTTTTTAGCCTTAGGGGTGCTTCCCTCTAGAGCAGTCCATTTAAGATATCCTGTAGTGGTGGTTTATCAGAGGCAAACTCTCTCAACTTCAGTTTGTCTGGAAATTGTTTAATCCCTCCATCATATTTAAATGATAATTGTGCTGGATACAATATTCTTGGTTCGAGGCCCTTCTGTTTCATAACGTTAAAGATATCATGCCATTCTCTTCTGGCCTGTAAGGTTTCTGTTGAGAAGTCTGATGATAGTCTGATGGGTTTTCCTTTGTAGGTGATCTTTTTTTCTCTTTCTAGCTGTCTTCAATACTCTGTCTTTATCTTTGATCTTTGCCATCTTAATTATTATGTGTCTTGGTGTTGTCTTCCTTGGGTCCCTTGTGTTGGGAGATCTGTGGGCTTCGGTGGACTGCGAGAGTATTTCCTTCCCCAACATGGGGAAGTTTTCAGCAATTATTTCTTCAAAGACACTTTCTATCCCTTTTTCTCTCTTTTCTTCCTCTGGTACTTTTATATTGTGAATATTGTTCCGTTTGGATTGGTCACACAGTTCTCTTAATATTCTTTCATTCCTAGAAGTCCTTTTATCTCTCTCGGCCTCAGCTTCTGTGTATTCCTGTTCTCTGATTTCTATTCCATTAACAGTCTCTTGCATCTCATCCAGTCTGCTATTAAGCCCGTCGATTACTTGTCTGATTTCTGCATTGTCTTTCCTCACTTCCCTCACTTCCTCCCTCAGCTCTTGCACATTTCTCTGTAGGTCCATCAGCATGGTTATGACTTTTATTCTGAATTCTTTTTCAGGAAGACTGTGCATTTCCATCTCTTCAGACTCCCTCTCTGGGGTTGTCTGGTTGATTTTGGTCTGAACCATATTCCTGTGTCTTTTCATGGCTATAGAAGTGGTCACTGGTAGTTGCCATGTATGTCAGCTGGGCTCTTTAAGACTTTAAAAAGAGAAAAAAAAGAAAGAAAGAAAAGAAAAGAAAAAAACAAACAAACAAAAGACAAAACAAAACAAAACAAAAAAACGCCCACTGGGAGTAGATTCTGTGGGGATGCTGTAGGTGGCACTGTTGCCCTACTATTCCGCAGCCGTGGCCACACCGCTCCCCAGGGCCCTTTATAGCTCTGGCCGGGGTGGGAATGAATGGGAGGCTGTTGATCTCTTTGGGAAGTCGATGTGAGGCCACCCTTTCCCAGTCACCAGCTAAGTGGTCCGAAACTCCCCAGGACTCCTAGCCTGCTGGGCTGTGTGTGCCAGGGCTATCCGGCTTTTCCGCTGGGCTCCTGTCTCTTTAAGACAGCTGAAGAAAGCGCACGCTTTTCTTTTTTTTTTCCTTCCCAGGAGCCGGCTGCAAGCACCCTGGTGCGTTCCCCACTCCGATCCTGCACCCTCTGTCTCTCCAATCTCCGCTACACCGCGCTATGTGTGTCAGCGTTCCCTGCGCAGATCACCGGGGCTGGTTATTTCGCGGGGTGTACTTCCACTCCCTCCCGGCTCTGAATCCTCTCCTCCTGCTGGCACGCTGGGGTGGGTGAGTGCTCGGGTCCCGCTGGGTCTTGGCTCTGTATCTTACCCGCCTCTTGGGGTCCCGAGTCCTCTCGGGTGTAGCTGCACGCTGTGCGCTTTCATGTGTATTCTGGTCTCTCTTTTAGGAATAGCTGTATTTGCTGTATTTTCGTAGATAAATGTAGTGTTGGGAGGAGATTTCTGCTGCCCTGCTCACGCCGCCATCTTCCTGGAAGTGGGTTCTGGTCTCTTTTTTAGGAATAGTTGTACTTGTTGTATTTTCATAAATACATATAGTTTTGGGAGGAGATTTCTGCCGCCCTGCTCATGCCACCATCTTCCCGGAAGTCTCTGTCCTAATAGAATTTGAACAATATTAAACCAGCAAAAACATCCTTATTTCTCAGTTGATGGGTAACAGGTTTCAATAAATGTGCTGTCAGGTTCCCATGGTATCTGTGTTCAGCACAGAATTTGTATGGCTCCTGGAAATTCGTAGTAATTGGATCCTATGAATAAGAATACTAATGATGATGAGAAAAATTAAATAAGTTACAGACAGGAGAGGGGCTAGTTGAAGCTTGGGAGAATTCTGCTGAGAGGGAGGAGGAAGGATGGGGGTGTCCTTTATGAATGTGAGGTCTGTTGGAGCAGAAGGGCATACAATACTGGGACAGACTATGGAATCAGTGGGATAACACAGTGGCAGTGATGCAATTAGACAGTCGAAAGTTAGGAAGAAAAAGACACTTCAGCTCATGTAACCCAACTGTATCATTTATACATTTTCTAAATTTTTGTTTATTGCTGAGCTGGGACCCAGTGTTCAGTACTTACGGTCCATGCCTCTTTTGTTACACTGCACTGTCCTGCAACAGGGAGGGGAGGGTTGAAACACTCTTCTGGGCTAGTAAAAGGAGCGTGCAAGACCTGACTCTGTGGTTTGTCTGCCTGGGCTTGCCTTCCGGCTCAATCATCCACCAGCTGTGTGACCTTGAGTGTCTCAACTGTTCTGTGCTTGAGTTTTCTCACCTCAAAAATGTGGGATGGAATAATAGGACTCACTTCATTGGAGGATAAGTGAGATAGTGTGTGTCAAGAATTTCTAAAATGTGTGACCCATAGTAAGCTCTCAAAAGTATCATTATTACTGTTGTTATTTATACCTTTTAACTCTTCCTGTAAGTAGGTTAGAAATGAATATGAGCTGAGGAATAGACCTTTGTTGACTTCTTTTCACCACGGCCTTTGTGCTTTCTTTCAACTCCATTCAATCTAGTCCTCTTCCTGAATGCTTGACAGAATGCTTAGTTTTTCAATATCTTTTGGGTGCACAGCACGTGGTTAAATGGTCTGCTCTGCCCTGTGGTCTCCTGGAAGAGAGGGACTGGCCTTCAGGCCAAGGGTTCTTAGTGATAATGCTGAGGCGGGTTGTTAGGGACCCCATGGCTAGGTGGGTTCTACCTGGGAAACTTGCTTCAGAAGAAAAATCCTGGAGCTGGGGATTGAAGAGCCACAGAAAGGGCATCTCGCCATGCAGATAAAGCAGTAGTTGGAGCAGGGAGAGCACAGGGCGCAGCGAGGTGGTGGGGAGGCCTTACCGGGCAAGATGGTAACAAGGATCCCAGTGAGCAATTTACTGCACTATCTGGGCAGGAAAGCAGGATTTGGGCTGGTGACTGGCAGTGGGAATAGAGAGAGGGTGAGTCAAGGGCATTCACATTTTCCAGCCTGTGCTACAAGGCAAGTGGTTGTGACATTCTTGAGGTAGGGGATTCTGGGAGAATGGCAAATCAGGGCCAGGAAGAAAATGAGTCCAACCTGGAACAAAACTCTGTTGAAAAATGGGGGGAAGCACGATCAACCCACAGTTTGTATTTGCCCTCTTTAAGGTAACCCAGTGCAGAAGTAGCCACGGTCCTAGCCATTTTGATGTGCTTTTTCATGGTGGCAAAACTCACTGTTATTAATTATGATTTATTACTTGTCTGTTTGCCTCCACGAGGACTGGAAGTAAGATCATTTGTTCATTCACTCTTTCTATATTTGTTGAGGGCCCACTATGTGCCAGGCACTGTTCTAAGCCTTGAGGATTCAGCAGTTAATAAACTACAAGTGTTTTCTGGGGGGGTTTGTATTCTAGTGAATAGAGATGGACAATAAGCAAATAAATATGCAACATTAAGTTGCAATATGCAAATAAGTTTATAATAGGCCGGTGAAGAGAAGCACCACAAAATGACAGCTCAGAGAAGGAAACAAGGCAGGGTCTTCCTCTGCAAAGGCAGTTAGGGAAGGTGACGTATGTTGAGAACCTTGAAGGAAGTAAAAAAATGTTCTAAGCAAAGAAAATGCTCTAAGGGAAGAAGGGTTGGTGCCTGGGACCCAGTGCAGGGGTCCTGAGCAGAGAGCATGGTTGGTGTGTGTGAAGAACCTCAGGCCAAAGAAAGGTACAGGGGTGGAGGAGCAACTCGAAGAACAGCAGGGACTGAGGTCAGAGAGGTTGGGTGGGGCGCGGGTGGCTGGGGATATATCCGATCTGTGGGCTGCCGTAGGGCTTCCGTTTTATTCTGAGACAGGAAGCCTTTGCAGGATTCCAGACGGGGAGTGGCATGGCCAGATTGACATTTTGCAAAAATCACTCTGGCTGAGGATGGCGATAGTCTGAAAGCGGGCAGGGCAGAGGCTGGGAGAGCATCCGGGAGCTGTTACAGCTCCAGGAAAACACAAAACGCAGATTCAAGGGTACATCTGAGCAGATTATCTAGGGAAATGGGGAGAGTGGATGTTCTAGACACTTAAAACAGCATGATTATTTCAACAAGGAGCCACCTTTTTAAAATTAGATGCTTTTTATAGGGAAAAAAATTATTGATAAAAATGTCTAATAACATCAGAAGGTTGTACACTAAATGAAGGTACCCCTTTCAGTCTCACTCCCCACAGGTCACTGTTGTTAACAGTCTCTTGTGAATTCTTGAGGACACTTTCCATGTACTTACATGCTCTGGATATTTTTTTTTCCATGAATAGAATTATACTATATACCACACTGTTTTGCAAGTAGCTTTTTTGACTTAATTATTTAACTTTGGTATATTTCTCTATTTGCATGCAAGGACCCACCCCCCTAATTTTAAAGGTTGCCTGGGATGATGCTGTGTGGGTATTTAACCAGTCTCCATTGTTGGGCATGGAGGTCATTTCCAAATTTTTACAATCTTAGACAACAACACAATGTCTATACATTTCTTGTGCAATTTTATGAGCATTTTTATGCCATTTTATGAGCATGTTTGTGCGGGTCAGTTCCTACAAGTGGAATTGGTGGTGTGGTGTATTTAACATTTTGATGGACATTGTTTTATTTGCCTTCCTACCCACCCAGTATGAGAACACCTGCTTCTCACACCTCTGCAACAATGGCTGGCATTGCACTTTTCAATCTTTGTAAGCCCACTTTAGACTTTAAATCTTCTGGAAGCTTAGACAAAAATGAAGCGCATGTACATGTATATGATGCTTTCAGTGTTTTGAACTGCGTTCTTATAGATCTAATTTAATTCTCAGAAAGGTTAGGAGGCAGCAATCATCCTCTTCCTTAGAAAAATCTAGGGAGTCATCACCCCTCCTTTTCCACAGAAGAGGAAAGGGCCAAATTATATGATTTTTCTCAGGGTGACAAATTTACACCAAACTGGAACTCCCATCTCTGCACCTCGCTCTTCAAGGCCTGCTCCACCCAGCAGCCTCTGCCCACCCCCACCAGCTGCACTGGGCGGTGGGGTGCGGGGGAAGCTGCCTGCACCACGCTCCCTCCTGAGGGCATCTGACCTGCACTCTGGTTCCGAGGGGAGCAAGGGGCTGACTTACTCTCCCCGGGGAGGGGGAGGCAACAGATGGTGGGAAGGGAGGCCAGGGAGGGAGGAGGGCGCCCGAGGCCTGTGGGAGCAGCTGCAGGGAGCGTGGTCAGATGGCTAATGTGGCAGGACCAGGTCCCAGGGAGAGCTCCGGGTTGTTCTCTGAAACATATTCAGCCACCCTTTCTCTCTGACTTGGATCAGCCGTTCCAGCCCTGCTCCCTGGCTGCCCACCCTTCTGCCTATGGACACTCTACAAAGGATGTTACCATCGTGGGAAGGACAGGAGACTGGCAGGTCTGGGTCTTGGGGGCAGACCAGCGGCAGGGTGCTGACCACGACTCTGCTGGGGGGTCACCTCCAGCGACTGCCTTCCCATCTGTCACTGCCCGGCCCTGACGCCTCCACCAAGATGTTCTAAGGTACCGCTGGGCCACATGCTCTGCCCTAGTTGCACTACCCTGAATTTTTAAATGTACTCTTTTACAAGAGGACCGTGATTGCCGCCCACCCAGAATCCATGCCAGAATTCTGTATGCCTCTCTGACACGACCTCACTTCCAGACTCTAGACTAGTGATGTCCACCGAGATCCAAGGGTAAAATACACACCAGATTCTAAAGACTTAGTACAAGAAAAAGAATGTAAGAGCTCACTATTTTTTATATTGGTAACCTGTTGAAATGACAACGTTGTGGGTATATTGGGCTAAATGTAGTATATTATCAAAATTAATTGTAACTGTTTCTGGTGGCTTTTAAAAATGTGGCTACTAGAAACTGTGAACTAGGTGGCAGCTGTGGCTTCAGTGATGTTCTGTTGAACAGCGCTAGACCAGACACCTCATGCCTTACTCCTCATCTCTGAAGCTGCCTCAATCCTGCGTGGAAAGAGGTAGGGGATGAAGGGAGGAAGGAACAATGAAAGCAAAGAGGGGGGAGAGGAAAAGAGGGATGGAGGAAGGACAGATATTTTCACCTAGGGAGGCCACGTGGAAAGAACATGAACTGGTGTCCAATCTCAGTACTGCTACAAAGCTGGCCCACCTTGGCAAATCACCCAAACCTCTCTGATCTATAATTTCCTCATCAGTAAAAGACAGGTAGCAGTTATCTGACAGGAATATTTTGAGGCTTAGAAATATCCAAAAGCTCCTAGCACAGTGGCTGACACTCATGACCTGCTCAGTGAGTAATAGGATTTTTGAATCAGCAGCACATGAGCCAGCACATGTTGGGTGCTCAAGAAAAGATTTTGATCTCAAGTGTGTGAGTGTTTGAGGTGTGGGCAGGGAGGGTGTCGCCCACCCAATCCAATCTGTGTTAGAAGTCTTATCCCCCATCTCTATGTGCCCACCCAGGGATTGAATGGAACCGCTATGGGGAGTCACCGTCTCTTGCCCGGCTCTTTCTTGTCAGGTTACAGCCTCTTCGCATGTATTCAGTGTGCTTTTTGGTCAGCTTGTTCTCCTGTTTCCTGGGGACCCATCTGGGAAGTGCCCAAGTTCCACCTGGATTACTGTCAGCAAGCATGGTGGATGAATTTGCTGTTGCTAAATAATTTCCTGTCGGTCCAGAAAGTGGTGAATCCCTCGTTGTCGGCCACGCCAGGGCAGGTAGGTGCGAAATGAGGCACGTCTGCGACAGGGGCCCAGGGAGGATAGTCTGGGCTGCTTTCCCAGATGCAGACGTGGGAATCAGTGGCAAGGACACGAGCCAGCCCCTCTTTGAGCTAAAGCCCACCTTAGATCCTTGAAAGCAGAGATGTGTGAGCTGTCAAGCTCTGAGTACTCACCAATCCCCCCACCATGGGCACCATCTCTCCAACTGAGACCAGGAGACCTGTCACGTTGGTTGGACAAGACTGGTCGAGGGTGTACCCAGGGTGGGCAGGGAGACGAAGGCTCCTTTTCTCTCTGAAGCATAGAGAGAACTGCCCCAGGGATTTCCTTCACTGAAGAAGAAATACTGGTGATTGCCTCATTTCATACAAAGATGGACAGCCTGTGGACTGATGTGTCTGTGCCTCATTTCATACAAAGATGGACAGCCTGTGGACTGATGTGGCTTTGGCCAGACAGTCACGCTGGTCATGTGTGGGAACTCTTGGGTTTCCCACAAAAGCTTATCTGGAGCCAGGCTTCCTTCTAAATGGACACATTTACTTGACCTAGAGTTTGGGGGGTGGGCAGGCAGGCGAGGAAGATAGAACATCCACCCCTCTGACTCTCACCACATCTTAATGACAGTGATTTCTTACCTTCAGGTCACTTGATAGAATCCACTTCCCACAGCTCTCCTGGCAGATTAACCATTTTTGTTTTTTTAAACAAGAGAAAACTTGTCTGAACTTCCATCTTATAAAATGGTAATAATAGTTGCTACCACCCAGGCTTGTTACAAAGATCAGATGAAATATCTGTAATGCAAAATCCTTTCCTTTTCCATGGAAATCCCCTGCAACCCCCTGAATTCTTCCTCTGGGTCCAGGCAGGAGAGGCCATATGGAGCCCATGTGGTAAATGAGGAAGGAAGTCACCTCCGCTCCTCTCTTCTGTGCAACAGCTGGAAGGGGTACCTCGCCAATGACTTTTATTTCCATCTCACCACACCAGCCACTGTCTTCATCCATGGAATGTGAGTGTCATGGGGACAAGTGTTTCTTCCCCTGTGGCCCTGTAGAGATGGCTCCAGTGCTGGATGGAGCAGCTTTCCCCTTCTTCCACATTCTCCTCCAATCTCTGTCCTACCCAAACCAGCCTGTGTTTCTGCAGAGTTATGATAAGTGTGTGTGTAACATGTAGTCCCAGTTTGTTCCATTTAACAGTGCTTATAAACATTTCCACATACTGACGTGACCTACATACTTGTTGGGTTTAGGATTTATAGGCCACAGTTATGGTTCGGCATCTATTGTTCCCAATTTTTCATGATTATAAATGGCACCTCAATGAATGCTTTGAACACACTGCTTTTTCCTCTTATTTATTTCCTTGGGGACCTATTTCCAAGTGGAATTACTAGGTCAGAGGATAACAGCAATTCTGTGTTGCTTGTTACGTATTGTGAGATTACTCTCTGAAAAGAGTGGAGTAATTTACATCACTCCAAGCAATACATCAGTGTACCTGCTTTCCCACATTGGATATTTATCATCTTAATTTTTTTTAGTTTTAGAAGAGCTCTAAGGTCTCAGTTATTCATGGAGAGACTTCTAGTTTGTGGGGTATCTATATCATATTTTAAAGGATTTATTATTCTTTCTTGCTAAAATGCATGTTCAACTCAAGAAACATTTTAAGATATTAGGATAAAGAGTAGAAAACAATCACCCTAGATTCATTTCCTCATGCAAGGAGAGGTGAATTCGCTGTCCATATTTTGTTGTTTATATTTCTGATCTTTTTTTCTGCATAGTTTTTTTATACATGAGAGGATTCTGTATACACACTTTAGTATCTTTCTTTTAATAGTTTTATGACATAAGCATTTTCCTATTTTATTTTTTAAGTAAACATAATTTTAATGTCTACACAAAATTCCACTCCTGTGTTTACTTATACCTTCCTCTATTGCTAAATACATGAGTTATTTCCAACTTTATACTTTAATAAATAACACTCTGATAAACATTTTCAAGGTAACCATTTGTCTCCAGCTCTGATATTTCTTTAGAATGCATGTCTTTAAGAGGAATTACTGGGTTAAAGGGTATGAATGCCTTTTGGGTTCTTGAAGCATAATCACAAATTGCCTTCTTAATGGCTGTATCAATATTCAGTCCTCTGGCCATCTAATTACATGTAGCCAATATGGAATAAATATATAAATAATAAATAAATGAATAAATAATAAAACAAAACAAATGCAATAATTGAGGTATTTTGATAGATAAGAAAGATTAATTTTTCACAAATTCCTGTAAGTCTTTGATTACTAGGGGGTGGAGCTGAGTTCCAAATATGTGCTACCAGCTCTGTTTTGTGGTTACCTGTTAATTCCTTTTGCAAGGCAGATGTTTAAGCACTGAAGCATTCCAGGTAAGGGAAATGCATCCTAATTCCTTTTTTACCGTTTAATATTTTTGATACTTAAAAAAATTGAAGCATAGTTGATATACAATATTATATAGGTGAAATGCATCCTAATTTTAATTTCATTATTATTATTATTACTTATTTTATTTTGCCTAATTTTAATTTAATCTAGGAATTAAACTATTTAAAAATGGCAAATCTGCTTTTTTACATCCATATCTTATACACATAAAGCTTTCTAACTTCATATGTAAAAGATTTTTTTACTGACCATTAAAAAAAAAATTGTCCCACAGCTTCCACAAAGCACAGAGGTGGTTTGCTGATACAGTGAATTTGAGTCAGAAGGCCTGGGTTCAAAGCATGCCTGGTAGATTACTAGGTGGGGGACCCAGGATGAGTCGTGGTATTCTTATCTCCATTTTTCATATGTATAAATGGGGATGATAGCACTTCACGTAGAACTGGAGGACAGCATGGGATCACACATATGGGAGCTAGCGTAACACTTACTTGTCACTAACTTGCAGCCACGTGTCATCTCTGCTGTCATTTGAGATTCCATATAATTGCACTTGTCCCTAAGCAGTGTCAGCCTTTTGCCCCTCCCAGACTCTGCCCGGGTGGGGAAGGGTGCTGGATACCCCACTGTGACTGCTCTGCCCAAGGTGGGGGCATCTCCCCATCTTCTCTGCACCATCCCTATTCCTGTCGACCACCCCGTCCTTGATTTCCTCTCTGGAACCACCCTTTCTACAAGGTATTGGTGTGGAGCAGGTTTGAATGAAGGCTTCTGGGCCTACAATCCTTTTTGCTCAGCCTGCCCTGTTCTCATACACTGCCTGCTTCACCGCTTCCCATCTCCACTCCTCCGGGATGGGTGGGCACGTGGAGACCAAGGACAAGTGCCCAGGGCTGGGGGAGCCTGTCCTGTGCGCACACCACCTCCCCTGCCCATTCTCCCCGTGGGGGAGGGGGAAGCATCCTCATCTAATGGGTTGGGAGCGGGCTGGGGGAGTGCACTATTTGGGAGCATGACAGAACTGATAAAAACATATGAGATTAACTGTGGAAATAGGATCTGGTAATCAGCTATTTATTTTGGGGATGAGGATTTTTAAAAAAAGCTCTTAACATCCTCTCACAGAAAGACCTCGTAGAAAGTGGCGTTAGTGGGAACCCCCCACCCCCACCCACAGAACCAGGCAAGAAAGGCCCAGAGCAGGTAAAGGTGTCTTGGATACTGAGCGAGCCTTCCTCCCAGCCCCTTAGAGAGGGGGCTGCTCGCCCAGAGCACCCCAGCTGGGATCCCTTCTGCAGCTGGGGGAGGGGCTCCCTGAGCACGTGCGGAGCCCCACTCAGGCCCCCAGGGGCTCCCCAGGGACAGATTCTCCTGGAAGGCAGCCAAACCCTAAGACCCCCTCAGGGTGGGGAAGCAGCTGGGCCCTGCAGAGGCCATCTGGGGCCCTCACAGGCCTTGGCTCTGATGGGCTATGGCTGCTGGAAGGGCTCTGGAGATGGAGGCAAGCCCCTGCAGGTATAAGTGGGCAGGTGCGAGGCCTCGGCAGGCCCGGTAGCCTTGGCAGAGGGGAAGGGCAAGCTTCCAGAGGCTTCCTCATAGGTGGCATTTGCAGCAGGATGCTCTGAGTACTGGTCTAGGTATTTATGAGAAAAGGACAAGAGAAATCCTGCCGGAGTCCTGGCCGGGATGCTGGGGGCTGACAGAGGCCTCTGGGGGCAGCCCAGGGTCTTTACAGACCAGAGGGACAATCTCTGCTATTCCTTCCTTCTTTGGGCCTACGGCCCCCAAACGGGCCTTTCTGAGGGACCAACACTTTTGAGAGAATGGGGTGGGGGGAGTAGGGTGGTCCATGCTTGAAGCTCAGAGCTTTTCTCAATCCCCTCGTCCTGGGAGCAGTGTCCTCAAAGAGCCAGAAAATACAACAACCATTAACTGGAGTTGGCCGTGGGAACACCTTAGTGTTAGGCCATTTGTGCTGTGGCCAGAGGTCCTGATTAGAGCTCAGGGGCTCGGGAGGACAAGGGACAAACAGGAGGAAGGCGGTGGGTGTCGCTCCCTCCCCGCCTGGGTGTTTGGTGCCTCCGTGTATTCGTTTGTACAGGCTGCCGTGACGGAGTGCCGCAGACTGGGCGGCTTAAACAGTAGGCACTTCCTCATGGTTCCGGAGGCAGAGGTCTGAGACCAAGGAGCGGGCAGGGCTGCTTCTCTGAGGCCTCTCCTGGGCTTGTAGATGCAGCCTTCTCTCTGTGCCTTTTCCTGGTCTCCCCTCTGTGGGTGTCTGTGTCCCAGTCTCTTCTAAGAAGAACACTGGTTATCCTGGATCAGGGCCCATCCCCATGACCTCATTTTACCTTGATTATATCTTTAAAGACCCTGCCTCCAGATAGAATCACATTCTGAGGTACTGGGGCTAGAATTTGGGGTCCACCTCCAGCCCAGACCAGTCTGTCTCAGGAGGCTTTGTTAGTTTCATTGTAGTGGTGGTTAGCTCGGGAGACTTGTCTGACCCCTGAGAGGACGTGCTGTGGACTGCGCTCTATTCCATCAGGGAGTTAAACAAATATTTCTTTGGGTGGATGTGGGTTTTTTTTTATTGGATGGCCTGACTGGATGGTTTACCACCCACATAGGACAATGAGTTCTCAGTCCCTCCCTGCTCTGGGCCCGGTGGGAGCCTACTTGAGTGTCCTTGTGACTGAGAAGCCCTGGTCCCAGGGTCAGCATCTTCCCCAGAGGCTGTCCTGGAAGGTGGATTTCAATCTCTCAGCTAAAACAAGCTTGTAACTGGGCAATTGCATTAGCTTCTAAATGGAGGGAGGTATAAGAGGTAGGGCTTTTTCCCTTCAGAGAACGCACTTGTTAAGCATGCCAGTGATTCAAGGGAGACAGTTAGAGGGTCTGGCAAAAGGCCCAGGAAATAGGCAGCATTGTTACCACAGCTTCCCACCCCCCACTTACGGCAGACATTACTAATCGATCATGAAGACTCCTCTTTCCTTCCAAGCATTAACACTGAACTTGAGTTGGTACTCTGGATGAAAGTCATTGGCTCCCTGCGTCACTGTGGTGATAAGTGAATGGTATCCCATGGCTTCCTCATGAAGAACCCTGGCAACTTCAAGCAGTGGAGTGGGATCGTCAAAGGCATCATGCAAGGAGGGCTGGGCCCTGTACTCTCGCACCCATGCTTGACATTCCCACTATACCTCTGCAGATCATCTTGGTCCCACCCAACCCTCCGGTTCTGGGTAGGTACAACTGGGCAGTGCCCCCTTGAGGAGCCCTCTTGGCTTTACACATGCACAATCTGAAAGTGTGGAGAAATTCATTTTTGTGGGTCCACACTTGACCCACAGGGGATAGAAGACGGTAGGAAAATGCTTCTCTTTTTCATCCCCCAGGACAGTTTTCAGTTGCATTTCATAAGGTTCCATAGAACATTCTGGAAGACTTGAGCATTGGTCACCTTGATAGTGTATCCTTGTATTGGCTTTCCCTGCTTCTCTGTCCCACACCTCGTCCCTCGTTCCTACCCCCACATGAACTAACTACCTGTACCCAAATATATGTCTCAGGCTCTGCATCCCCATGGGGAGGATCCCTCTTTTGCTATCCCCTCCCCTGTATCCCACCTATGCCTGAGGGTCATTTCTCTCCTAAATTAATCACCACTTATATCTGCATAGTGCTTCCTGTGTGGCAAGGGACATTCCCAAGCACGGTCTGATTTTGATCTGCACAGTACCACACAGCTTGTAAAGGGTCGAGTCTAAAGGCTAACAGGTTCTCTGCCAGGCCCAGATCTCCCCCCACTCTGCCCCAGCCGCCCCACCAATAATAGCCTCTCTCAAAGAAGGACCTAGTGGGAAATGCCTCCAGTCGCCAAGGTTTCAAGTCTTGTGGCCACAGATTTTGAGCTGAAGGAAACTGAAGAGGGCTCCTGTCAATGTGCTCTCTTCTTTGCAGAAGTAAACATGTCCTTGTCTTCCTCGGTGCCGTGCTGTTCTTGGCTTCTTACTCTGCCGCTGCCCTGCTCACTCTGGCTTATAGCCTTACAGTCGCAGCTCCATCAGATGCAAGGTAACCACGGTTGCCAGCCTGCCCTGCTGTGTCCTCTGCCTGCCCCCAGAATGGCCAGGACCTCCCAGGGAGAGGGCTGAATGACTGCCAGGCTATTTGTACTGTGTGCTTCAGTTCGTGGAAAAACTGGGTGGGAAATGTTTGGCCTGGATGGGAAAGTTGATTGCATTTTTGTTTCCAAACTTCTGGGCCTTTTAATTTGTGCTGGGGGTCCTCTCTGAGTGCACAGGAATTCACTGTTGCCTTTTGAAGTACTTTTCAGAGGAAAGGAGTGCCCCCACGTGGCCGTATTGTGTGGAAAACACACCCAGTGAGATTGCAAGGCCCTCTTCCAGTGGCAAACTGCTGCTTAGTTCTATTATTGGGTGGAGTCACTGAAATTTAAGGAAGTTGCTGTTACCTACCTAGGACCTTACCCATTATGCTATTTGGCATCTCCAATGAGGTATGTATATAACAGTTCTTCCTTTAACCACCCCTGAATTATATAGGAAAACCTGGTGTGATTTCCTGCTAACCTATTCTCAGTGCAGCAGGCAGAGTGATACAAATGAAAATCAGATGCGGTTTATCAGCTGCTCGAATTCTTCCAGTGGCCATCCATTGCTCTGGAGGTAGAGTCTGTCTGACCTCATCTATCAATCCTCTGCTTGCTGACTCTGGACCAGCCACACTGGCCTCCCCACCTCAACACCCCCTCATGCTCTCTCCTTAGGGCCTTACTTGCTATTCCAGCACATTAACAGAATGCTTTTCCTTTAGAATCCAGTCCTTGTCAGGGTTGCTCCTTCACTTCCTACAGGTGTTTGTGCAAACATCACATTCTCAGAGCAGTCTTCACGGACCACCTGATGTAAAGAGTCCAAAACTGTGCCTGGCACATAAGTGCTCAATATGTATTGGTGAATAGAATCAGTAAATGAACAAATGAATGACTACACCCAGGTGTTTTGACCAGGAAGCATCACGCCATTCTCGTCCTGTTATCGGCCTTGAGGGCATGACCAGGTAAGCCACGGGGAGACTCATTACCATCTAGCCCAGTGGTTCTCAGATCTACATGCACATGCGATTTTAAATCCCACAGATGCCTCCAGCAAGCACTGTCTCAGGCCAATTGATTGGAATCTCCAGGGTTGTGGTCCATGCAACTGAATTTTCTAATAGCTACACTCTGAGAATATTTTTAGAGCTATTCCGTTGCACCAGCCACCAGAAACAATTATTTAAGGCGAAATGCAGTCATTTTATTTCCTTGGGATCCAAGGGTGGAGGGGCCCAAGGAAATTTGGCAGTTTAGCAAGCCAGCTGTGGTCTAACACAGGATCAAGAGGGTGCTGTGTGTGGATCATCCTGAGGAAATGAACAAATCTTCCTTTGGGTTTGCTGATTGCCCCAGTAGACATCTTAGGGATTCCCTTTTCCATGTACGGAATAAACATAACATTCTGCCTTAGACCTTGTGTTTTTTAGTGAAAACACATCTAGGTTCTACTACTGATTCAGGCCATTCCTTGTGGGCCTCATTCTGAGCATTTTCATGCACCCAAACCACCAGGCAAACATTCTCAAGACCAAGGTAAGCTTTCCCCATACCTCACTGTATGGGCTGGGAGTAGCCCATTTGGTCAGGCTCTTCCAACAAGTCACAGGCAGGGGTCAGGCTTTATTGTGGTGGGGTATGTTAGCAATGCCTCTTGGTGCTAGAGAATAAGAGGGACCTTATCTTCTTATTTGCTGGAAAACACACCCAGTGAGATTGCAAGGCCCTCTTCTGGAAGGGCATAGTTATGTGGGTTGGATTTTTAATAGCACAAGCATCTTGGTTTCTATAGACAGGATTTCTGGTCACAGTTGATGGTTCCATGGGAATAGGACACGAAGTGTAAGGAGAGAAGTTGTTACTTTGCTTCCAGGTAGAATTCCTTCCCTGGATCTTTTAAGAAACCAGAAATCATTCTAGTTCACCAGTCAACTTCATTACTCAAGCTGGAAACCTGGGTTCATCTTGGACGCCTCTTCCTGTTGACCCGTCCTCCCCATGCATTCAGCCACCAAGCCCTGCCCTGCCATCCTCTCTTAGCCTCTCCAACTGACCTTGCTGAAGCCCTTCTCATCTCTTGCCTGGACTTTTTACTAATTTTCCTGCCTCTGGTCTTGTTGATCTCAAATCCTCCCTTGGGCTAATCTAAAACACTATCTGTCCTTGTCCTTGATTCACAAAACCTTTCCATATGGCTTCCAATGACCCACAAGACCTTGAGGCTAGCACATGGCTTTCTCACCTCTGAATCCCTAGCACCTGGTTCTTAAATCACTGAAGGCACCAATAAATAAGAGAATGAAGGTGAATTTGCTTCTTAATGGAGGAAGGAGCAGGGACACCCTTGCATCATTAGGGTACAATGCCAGGCCCCAATCCTTCTGCTAAGCCCTACCTTCGTTTGCCTAGGTCTTGTGGGTATCTCACTTAGATGTTAACAGAGAAGAGGCCCTGGTCCTTGGAAAACCTTGTGTTGCTGATGGCAGGAACAGGAGATAGGGCTTAACTGGAAGGAATGGATATACAGGGGCTATTTTTCCTATAGACTGGAGTCGTGTTATTCCCCTGAAAATGCTCCCACTTAGTTGCAGATCACAACAGAGTGCAATTAAAGAAGTACTTCAGTGTAATCTAGGTTACATGGTGCCCAAGGAGAAAATGGGCATGAGCAAAGGTGAAGACTGGAGCATTTGGGAACTCCTCCAAGGGCCAGGACAGGACCAGGGAGCATGGGGCTAGAGCACAGTTAGAAGCAATGAGCTGGAGAAACAGTGTAGAAGGGACGAGTGGACCAAATGCAGACCTTTAGCAGCCATAAGATAAGTGCACAGAGTCCAAGCTGGAGGCAGCTGGGGCATATGCCATGTGCTAGAATGAGATAAGGCAGTGCGCATTATGAGTAAAGGCGGAAGGGCATCCTAGGCTAAAAGGGGGCTCACGGACAGCCTCTAAGGAATTACCTTTCTTCCCTATAGCCAGAACCTGAGACCCAAGGAGGGGAGAGCATCTCTTTAGACACAGGATGGCAGGCTGCTAAGATGCTAGTTCAGTTCAATGTAGATGTCATCATAGCAGCTTGAGAACTGGAACAGAGAAGCAAGAGAGATCCTCAGAAGATCTGGGTCTAAAAGTTCAAGTAAGGTGACAGAAGATCTAAGACCTTGAGCTGAGCCCAGTAATGGGATTTAACTCATGGGCTATTCTTTGAGTGGGAAACCTCTCATTCTGCCATTCCTTCTGTCCATTCCCATTCCCATTCCACACCAGGGACTAGTGTGCTGGGGGTCCTCACATTATGGTGGGTGGACCAATCAAGGAGCCTTATTTGCTTAGGGAACAGAATGAGAGGTTAGGAGTGGGTGAGAGCGTTGTCTTCTCTTTTTCCTTTTAACTCTGACCCAGGTTTCTTTGCTAACTATACTACATTATTACCACCAAGCCACTGACACTGGCACAATCCACAGACCTTAGACCCACCAGTTTCATGTGCACTCACTTTTGTGTGTTAATAGTTTCGTGCCATTCTATCGTGTGTAGATTTGTGTAACCAGCACCACAATCAAGGCACAGAACTCCCCTGTCACCACACAGATCTCCCTGTGCTACCGCCTCATAGCCACACAGCCCCCCTCCCCAACCTGCACTCCTAAACCCTCATAACCACTCATCTAAACCTCCTACTATAGTCAAATTTGGCACTGATTGAAGTTTACAGATTGACACCTAAAGTGGAGGTAATAACACAAAAACCCGGGTTAGTGTAAAGAAGGTAAACACACAATGGCCCAAATGGGCTATGGCCGTGCCTTTGCTTTCCCACGGGGACAGGCTCTGCTGGGGCGGGTTTACTCCCTGCCGACCCTGTTCTTAGTGGTCGCTCTGGCACACACAGCACGTTGGTGGGCTGGGTCATATCTGCCAGTCGGAAGGACACAGATGCAGCACGAGGCGTCGCTCATGGGTTCACACTGTGTCTCTTTAAAACACAGTATGCACAAAAACAGTGCGCACAGAGGGGCTTTTATTTGGTGGAGTGGTTGATGAATGACTGATAGTGACTCGGAAACATCCATTTGTCTATATCCTTGAAGAAAACAACCCCTCCCCTCCTCATATTCCGCTTTAGATTTTTACCCTGGTTTATGTACAAATGATGCTCATGGAAGAAAAATCTGCAGCCTCTCCAGCCTCTAACACGGCTCAGACCTGGTGAACAATGACCCTGAGCTGCTGCCAAAACCTGAGGATACAAACAACGACTCCCTCTGGCCTGGTACAGGCCTCCCATGATGTGGCGGCAGACGCCACAGTATTCCCGTCTAAGAGGGCAGCCCTGCTGGCTCAAGAATCACTGGCCAGTGTATTTTGTACTTAGAGGAGTGGCTTCGGGTGACTTCGAAGATAGACCAAATCTGTATTATTGTCAACACAGCAGACAGGCTGCGCTGGTAGTCGTTAGCCTGCAAGTAGATGACATTTCTGTGAATCCAGGTGGCAAACACCCGCTTTGGTTCATTCTTCAGCAATTCATCTTCCACACCTCTGCTGCCATCAGCCAGTCACAATTACAGGTGCAGCTGACGCTCTGGGTATGCAGCCCCAACCCCATTTTAAGATACCAAGATCGGTTAGTAGGTGGACAGAGGAGGTTATGGGTTAAAAATGGATGTTATGGATTACATTTATAGGAAGCATATGTCCACCTGATGACCTTTAGAAAAGCATATCTATGAGAGGACATTTGGGGCAGAAGCGTGTAACTGAGACTCTGGGGGGGAGGCGAAGGGATCTCGATGGCTGAAACCCTTTCCATCTCTCAGTCAAGCCGGTGCAGTCTGGGCTGCCTGTGTTCTGTTCAGTCGGATTCTGTCGAGTTGCCAGAATTATCTTCTGACCATGTGACTCCTGTCCCCTGTAGGTCCCTTGTAGGTGTCATCTCCTGCAACAGTGGTCCTCAAACTTTGATAACATATGGACCCATTCTAATGAATAAGAATTCTTTTGAGTCCTTAGAATTGGCTTAAATTATTTTGATTCTGACTTCACCTAAGCACAAACACGTGTTAACCTAGAATCAAAAGTTTGTGTTTTAGCACATACACTTATAAAGCCAAAACTTTCCTACAGCTGTTTCGTTTACTCCACAATAATATCTTGGTTCATCTTACCATTTTGGCATTTGTGTGGGGAGCAAATGCGTTTTTTGATTATGAGTCACTCTCTGTTTATTCACCCAATTATATACAATATTTATTGAATGCAAACACTATTGTAGCTGCTGGGGATATAGCAGAAGAAAAGACAAAATTCCTCTCTTTAAGGCGATTACAGTGGGGTAAGGGAAATGGGGAGACCAGGAAATTCTAGTAGGCTGAATAATGGTCCCCAAAGATATAAGATCCTAACCCCTGGGACCTTGCAGATCTTGAGATGGAGAGATTCGCTTGGATCATGCAGGTGGGCCTTAATGACAGCCACGGTATCCTTACAGAAGGGGGCCGGAGAGAGATTGAAAATGGTGGTGTGGATTGGAGCGATGTGGCTGCCACCTAAGGAATGCTGGGAGCTACCAGAAGCTGGGAGAGACAAGGAATGGGTGCTGCCCTAGAGCCCCCAAAGGGAATGTGACGCTGTCGACAGCAGGGACACTGATTTCGGACCTCTGGTCTCCAGAATCGTGACAGAGTAGTTGTTTCATGTTGAAGCCACTATATCTGCATACTTTGTGAGAACAGCCACAGGAAATGAATCCGGAGCCGTATTAAGTATGTACACTTATAATCTGAGGTGCAGATAAATACAGTGAATAAAAATAAAGCAAGGAACAGAGGGAACTGGAGTAGGGGTGCATCTGCAAATTGGGGGCATGAAAACATTCCAAGCAGAGGGGACAGAGGTCTCCAGACTGGGATGATAGTGGGTGGGAAGAATGGCAGGAAGGCCAGTAAGGTGGGGATGAAGGGTCAAGCGGGAGAGACAGGAGCGAGGACGGGAGGAAGGCAGTGGCCAGGTCAGGCAGGGCTTCTGGGCTGTGGGAAAGAACTGGGACTGTAATCTAATGTCATGTCACTTAATGCTACTGGTGCTTTTTTTTTTTTTTAAAGATTCCCTGCATGTTGCCTGGGGACTGTGCGTGGCAAGAATGAGACCAGATAATCAAAAAACTACCCAAGAACAAAACCCCCGGACCAGATGGATTCACCTCTGAATTCTACCAGAGATATAGAGAAGAAATAACACCCATTCTCCTTAAAGTTTTCCAAAAAATAGAAGAGGAGGGAACACTTCCAAACTCATTCTATGAAGCCAGCATCACTCTAATACCAAAACCAGGCAAAGACCTCACCAAAAATGAAAATTACAGACCAATATCCCTGATGAACGTGGAGGCAAAAATACTCAACAAAATATTAGCAAACCGAATTCAAAAATACATCAAGAGGATCATACACCATGATCAAGTGGGATTCATCCCAGGGATGCAAGGATGGCACAACATTCGAAAATCCATCAATATCATCCACCACATCAATAAAAAGAAGAACAAAAACCACATGATCATGTCCATAGATGCTGAAAAAGCATTTGACAAAATTCAGCATCCATTCATGATTAAAAATCTCAACAAAATGGGTATAGACGGCAAGTACCTCAACATCATAAAGGCCATATATGACAAACCCACAGCTAACATCATACTTAATGGCGAGAAGCTGAAAGCTTTTCATCTAAGATCGGGAACAAGACAGGGATGCCCACTCTCTCCACTGTTATTCAACATAGTACTGGAGGTCCTAGCCACAGCAATCAGACAAAACAAAGACATACAAGGCATCCAGATTGGTAAAGAAGAAGTCAAATTGTCACTAATTGCAGATGACATGATATTGTACATAAAAAACCCTAAAGACTCCACTCCAAAACTACTAGAACTAATATCTGAATTGAGCAAAGTTGCCGGTTACAAAATTAACACACAGAAATCTGTTGCTTTCCTATACACTAATGATGAACTAACAGAAAGAGAAATCAAAAAAACAATTGCATTCACAATTGCATCAAAAAGAATAAAATATCTAGGAATAAACCTAACGAAGGAAGTGAAAGAACTGTACTCTGAAAACTACAAGACACTCCTAAGAGAAATTAAAGAGGACACTAACAAATGGAAATGCATCCCATGCTCTTGGCTAGGAAGAATAAATATTGTCAAAATGGCTATACTACCTAAAGCAATCTACAGATTCAATGCAATCCCTATCAAACTACCAACAGCTTTCTTCAATGAACTGGAACAAATAATTCTAAAATTCATATGGAACCACAAAAGACCCCGAATAGCCAAAGCAATCCTGAGAAGGAGGAATAAAACAGGGGGAATTATGCTCCCTGACTTCAAGCTGTACTACAAAGCCACAGTAATCAAGACAATTTGGTATTGGCACAAAAACAGACCCACAGACCAGGGGAATAGAATAGAAAATCCAAACATCAACCCAGACACATACAGTCAATTAATATTTGATAAGGGAGCCTTGGATATACATTGGGGAGATGACGGCCTTTTCAGCAGCTGGTGTTGGAAAAACTGGACAGCTACATGTAAGAGAATGAAACTGGACTACTGTCTAACCCCATACACAAAGGTAAACTCAAGGTGGATCAAAGACCTGAATGTAAGTCATGAAACCATAAAACTCTTAGAAAAAAACATAGGCAAAAATCTCTTGGACATAAACATGAGCGACTTCTTCATGAACATATCTCCCAGGCAAGGGAAACAAAAGCAAAAATGAACAAGTGGGACTATATGAAGCTGAAAAGCTTCTGTACAGCAAAGGACACCATCAGTAGAACAAAAAGACTTCCTACAGTATGGGAGAATATATTCATAAATGACATATCCGATAAGGGGTTGACATCCAAAATATATAAGGAACTCACACACCTCAACAAACAAAGAGCAAATAATCCAATTAAGAAATGGGCAGAGGACATGAATAGACACTTCTCCAAAGAAGAAATTCAGATGGCCAACAGGCACATGAAAAGATGCTCCACATTGCAGCACTATTTACAATAGCCAAGAAATGGAGCCAACCTAAGTGTCCATCAGTAGATGAATGGATGAAGAAGATGTGGTACATATACACAATGGAATATTATTCAGCCATAAGAAGAAAACAAATCCTACCATTTGCAACAACATGGATGGAGCTAGAGGGTATTATGCTCAGTGAAATAAGCCAAAAGAAAAAGACAAGTATCAAATGATTTCACTCATATGTGGAGTATAAGAACAAAGAAAAAAACTGAAGGAACAAAACAGCAGCAGACTCACAGAACCCAAGAACGGACTAATAGTTACCAAAGGGAAAGGGACTGGGGAAGATGGGTGGGAAGGGAGGGATAAGGGGGAAAAGGGCATTACGATTAGCAGATGTAATGTTGGGGGGGGCACGGGGAGGGCTGTACAACTCAGAGAAGACAAGTAGTGACTCTATAGCATCTCACTACGCTGATGGACAGTGACTGTAATGGGGTTGGTGGGGGAGACTTGATGAAGGGGGTAGTTTAATAATCATAATATTGCACATGTAATTGTAGATTAATGATCCAAAATAAATTATTAAAAAAATGAAAAAATAAAAATAACAATAAATGGAAAAAAAAAGAATGAGACCACAGACCCACCGATCTGGCAGGAGGCTGCGGTGGAGGCCCACGGAGGAGGAGGAGGTGGAGGTTTTGATGCGGGGGTTAGCAGAGCAGGCGGTGAGGGAGGCTCTCATCTGAGATACGTTTTTAAGATAGGTGGACGGACTCTGTGAGGTCCCGGAGGAAAGGAGTCTGGGCCGGCAGCAAAGGTTCAGTCCTGAGCCGACAGGGGTGCATACTGAGCCCGTGGGTGAGGCCTGTGCGGAGAGAAACAGGTTTTCTTCCTTACTTCCTACATTTCTTTTCTGGTTTAAAACAACAGAAATGGGTTAGCTCACAGTTCTGGAGGCTAGAAATCCAATCAAAGGTGTTGGCTCGGCCTCCTGGAAGCCCTGAGGTGGGGGCACCCTCCTTCCCTCCCTCCGAGGGGCGCTGTGGCTCCTTGGCTGTAGGAGAACTGCTCCAATCTCCGCCTCCATCATCATGTGGCCTCTCCCTTGTGTCTCTCCTCCGTGTCCCCGATGAGGACCCTGTCGCTGGACTTAGGACCCACCCTAACCCAGGATGGCTTCGTCTTGATTCCTTACCTTAATTACATATGCAAAGACCCTTGTTCCAAATAAGGCCACATTCTGAGGTTCCAGGTGGACATGTCTTCTGGGAGACCAACTATTCAACCCACTACCAATAGTGACAAGTCCTGTTCAGAGAGGGGTTTCTCACTGGACTTAATTCTATTTAATTTAAATTAGAGGGCCACAAGTGGCTGTCACAAGGGGCAACATAGTTCTAGAAGATGTACCAAGCTATAGAATACTTGTCCTGAAAGGGACCTAGCATGGACCAAATGCGAGCCCTTGATGAACAGATAGGGGGTCTGAGACCCGGCGACGTTAACTGCCTCCTGCCAATGCCCAGCAGCCCTCATGCTGCCTTTTGAACCAGAACCCAGGCCGCAAAAGGGCTTTGCACCTTGTTTTGTGCCTGGGATGTTTTGTGCTTAGGGTTGAAAGCACATAGAAGTAAACTGAGTCCAAAGGCGATAGCAGGAGCATCCCGTATTGTTTCATATTCCTGCAAGGGGAAGTTGGGTTTGTTTCTGGTTTTGTTTTTTTTGGCACATACATTCTCTTAAAAATTATAATGAATAAAGTCCCCCGCAGAAGTTCACCAACTCAGGTGCAGAGCCAGGGTGGGCGGTGACGACACGGTGTCTTCACAGGCCCAGGGAGAGCTTGTGGCTCCGCCATCGGTGCCCCTTCGGCCGCCTTCTTGCCATCTCTGGAGTCTCCTGGCCAGCATCAGTTAGGCTTGCTGCTTGGTGCCCCCTGCCCTCACCATCTGCTACCGTGGACGCAGGAAACGCTTATTCATACACGGACAGCAGCGGGGTGAGTGAGCACCCCCTTCGCCCAGCTCCACCAATCCTCTTCTGGAATGAAATAGAAACCTGCTGGCTCTGTTAGGAGCCTGGTTGTTGGTGTTCTTAAGAGCCTGTTGTTCTTTGTGTTATTAGAGGGAAGGCTTCAGGAAAATGCCTTAATTTCGTTTTAATGTCTAGGGCTATTTGTCTGATGGATCCATTTCATACAACCAGGATGGTAGATTTTAAGATCCAAAACAACAGGAATCTCGTGGTAAGATTGTGCTACTATGTCCCTCTTTCTCTCTAGTTCTGTCTTTTCTCTGGATGCTGTTTGCTGACCTGCATCGCTGGGCCGGCCCTGAGGCTGTTCATTGAGAAACCATGTGAGGGACTGAAACAGAGCCTGCTGGGACCAGAGTCTGCAAGGGCCATGAAAGAATGAATGGCCCTTTGCTGGTGGTGATAAACAAAAGCAGAGGTGGCCTCATTTATGGAAGGAATGTTTTGTTCTTGAAAAAGGGTGTGAATCTGATTTTGCAAATGTTTAAGCTATACGAGTTCTCTGTGTTTAATATATAAGAGTTCTGAGTGTTTATAGAAGAGTTCTGAGTGTTTACTATATAAAAGAGTTCTGTGATAATTTACTTATAGCACAATAACCAGCCTCGATGTATGTTTTTAGCAAAAAAAAAAATCTGGGTTTTTTTGAGTCTTGTCCTGTATTTTCTATATCAGTGATCATAGGAAAACATTGAATGTAGCGAATTGTTTTTATTAAAGTATCATTGATATACTATCTTAGGATGGTTTCAAACATACAACACAGTAGTTCAATATTCACCCATATTATCAAGTCCTCACCCCACTCCAGTCCTGTCACTGTCCATTACCGTAGTAAGATATTATAGAGTCATTAACTGTATTCTTGACCAAACTATGTTATGATTTCAAATTATTGTGCCCCTTAATCCCCTTCTCTTTCTCCCCCCACCCTGCCCCACTCCTTCCCTTTGGTAACCACTAGTCCCTTCTTGGTGTCTATGAGTCGACTGCTATTTTGTTCCTTCTGTTTTGCTTTGTTTCTGTACTCCACAAATGAGTGATATCACTTGGTATTTGTCTTTCTCCACCTGGATTATTTCACTGAGCATAAAGCCCTCTAGGTTCATCCATGTTGTTGCAAATGGGAGGATTTCTTTTCTTTTTATGGCTGAATAATAATCCATTGTGTATATGTACCACCTCTTCTTTATCCATTCATCTATTGATAGACACTTAGGTTGCTTCCTTATCTTGGCTATTGTAAATAGTGCAGTGATAAACATAGGGGTGCATATGTCTTTTTGAATCATGGATTCTGTTTTCTTCAGGTAAATTCCTTGGAGTGGAATTACTGGGTTAAATGGTATTTGTATTTTTGGTTTTTTGAGGAACCTCCATACTGCTTTCCACAATGGTTGAACTAATTTGCAGTCCCACCAGCAGTGCAGGAGGGTTCCCTTTTCTCCACATCCTCGCCAACATTTGTTGTTTGTGTTTTGGGTGTTGGCCATCCTCACTGGTGTGAGGTGGTATTTCATTGTGGTTTTAATCTGCATTTCTCTGATGATCAGTGATGTGGAGCATCTTTTCATGTGCCTGTTGGCCACCTGAATTTCTTCTTTGGAGAAGTGTCTGTTCAGGTCCTCTGCCCATTTCTTAATCAGTTTATTTGTTTTTTGGGTGTTGAGGCTTATGAGTTCTTTATATTTTTTGCATGTTAACCCCTTGTTGGATATGTCATTTACAAATATATTCTCCCATACTGTAGGATGCCTTTTTGTTCTGCTGATGGTGTCCTTTGCTGGACAGAAGCTTTTTAGTTTGATGTAGTCCCATTTGTTCATTTTTTAATTTTGTTTCCCTTATCTGAGGAGATGTGCTCAGGAAAAAGTTGCTCATGTTTATATCAAAGAGATTTTTGCCTATGTTTTCTTCTATGAGTTTTATGGTTTCATGACTTACATTGAGGTCCTTGATCAAATGTAGGGAATTTAATGTAATTTGGGTTAAAGCGCTTGCTTTTCTCGGTAAAATCACAGCATGTAACTTTTTACATCATAGTTGTTTTTGTGTTATTATGATACTTTTGTAGACTTGTAACTCCAGGATGGTATAAACACCAGTCTGCACAATTCATGGGTTTGCCATTACAGGCCTTCCAAACATTGTTCTGCAATATGGTCCCTGTTATGGGCTGAATTGTGTCGCCGAAAAAGATAAAGTCCAAATTTCTTTAGTGCCTTAGAATGTGACCTTATTCAAAGGTAGGGTCTTTACAGAGGTAATCAAGTTAAAATGAGGTCATGGGGTGGGGTGAGGTTGCCCTAATCCATTATGACTGGCATCCTTATAAAAAGGGGAAATCTGGGCACAGAGACAGATACACACAGAGAGAAGGTGATATGAAGACACACAGGGAGAAGACAGACATCTCCAAGCCCAGGAACACCAAGGATTGCTGCAGACGCAGAAGCTGGAAGAGGCAAGGAAGGGTTCTTCCCTAGAGCCCTCGGAGGCAGCCCTGCTGACATGTTGCTTGAGCACTTTCAGCCTTCCAGAACAGTGAGACAAAACATTTCTCTTGTTTTAAACCAACTGGTTTGTGGCTCTGTGTTACAGCAGCCATAGCAAATGAATACAATCCCTCAACAAACAGTTTAACAGAGAAGGAAGAGACCTTAGCCAGTAGCTTCTCTCCCAAGCCCCTTGGCTTCCTGCAATGAGGCCTAGAGATGGGAGAGACTTGTAAGAGCATGTCCATGTTGTCAGAATTGTGTTCCTTCCTGGTGTGTAATTTCATGTTAACTAACCTACTTACAGATGTCTATCATCACTTATAATAATGCTTTCTTTGCATACTTAATAACTGAAGGGTTTATGCACAATCAGGGAGGTATGAGGTGCTTGGCACAGAATACTCCCCATCTCTGTGTATGCTCTTCGCCTCCAAGAGCATCCCAAGGAAGACCACTGGGGGGCGGAGAGGGCTGCAAACCTCACATCCTCTGCCAGGGCGATTGACAGCTAAGCTTGTCCTTTTCTAGCCAGCCTTGGGGAATAAGCCGCATCTTCTTGAGGTCTGGTCTGTTCTGCAGGCAGAATCCAATCTAAGCGAGCAGACAAGTCCCATCTTGGCATGTTCGGTCTGTGATACAACGTGCCAAGTTGGCTTTTGGGGCAACCCCCAAGTCCATCAAGTGCCTTGGGAGCCCCCTGGTGGTTGTTCTGGCACTCTGACTTAATTGGGCCTCAGAGGAGATCTTGAGAGCAGGTGGCATTTGCAGGGGAACACTACACTCCGGATGGACCCCTGTGGGAGATGACTGGCCTGCCAGCATTGCTGGGCAGCCACATTGCCAAGTGCTTCTAGTTAGGAGGCTAGAAACCTGGGACCCATGGAAATAGCTTTCCCGTTACTAACATAGGCTTTGAAAGTTTTTTTTATAAGGAAAAAAATACCATCCCCACTATTGCAATTTCATAAAACATAAAGTAGGGATAGGAAAGTCCAATTTTGTTCTGGCTTTTGTTTCCATCCAAAGTTTCCTAAAAGTTTAACATTTATAGACTGTGTAGACCTTATTTGGATTCTGAAACAAACTGTAGAAAGCATATAAAATGTATGAGACAATTGGAAAATTGGAACACTGCTAGGTATTCAGCGATATTAAGAACTTATTCATTTTTTAATGTGATAATGGTATTGTGGTTATGTATTTTTAAGAGTCCTTTATATTTTAGATAAATACCAAAATAGTTATGGATGAAATGATATAAAGCCTAGTATTAACCTCAAAATAACATTGGAAGGAAGTGGGATAAATGAGACAAGATTGGCATGGAGTGATAACTTTTGAAGCTGGGTGATGGGTACATGGGACCTCATTATACTGTTTTCTCTAGCTTGGTATGTGTTCAAAGTTTGTATAATAACAAAGTCAAACAAATTTAGAGAGGCAGCAGCATCAAAGAAGAGGGAACTTCGGTTGGGGGGAGCCTCTTCTAATTCTGGGATCCATGTTTCATCTCTACGTGCCAACGTGTGGATAAAAATGGGTCACAGCAACAGTGTAGAGTCACCCTCTCATGGATCTAAAGGAACTCCAGCCCTCTTTAAATTCCTCTTGACTGGTTTTGGGAGGGTCCAGGGAGATCTCACTTGCCTTGTGAACACCTGGGCTCTGCTATTTTCTTTTCTCTGGGGCTGGCTCTGCTCAGAGCTGCGGACAGTAAGGGGATCTGACCTTGTAGATCCCCTGGGAAGCTCTCAGGGACTCTGGGGAAGGGGACCTACAGCACTTTGGGAATCAGTGCTTTAAACTGATATGCAAATGAAGCAATGAATGACTCTGGGTTACATCCTGCCTAAAAGAAGAGCTCTGTGATGAAGCCTGACACCAAGAGCTTCTGAGCAGGGACTTATAATTTACCCCAATGCAGGCCATGGTAAGATACATGCTGAAATTTTAGGGGAGTGTGAAAAAAAGAAAACAAAACAAAACGAATGAACAGCAGAGACCAGCAATGGGAATACCCTTGACTGAGATTCAAAAAGAAAAACAAACTTTCACTACAGAATACTGAAAATCCTAATGGGTACACAAAGGGAGTAGAATGTAAATAAGCCAAAATGATGGAATGAAGAGTTCTTTACTTGGAAATATGTACAGAGACGCAAGAAGGAAGGAAGGCAGGTAAAGGGGTGGCATATCTATCAGCTCAGGCCTGTGAAATGAGTGAAGGGAAAGGATTTCTCTTTAATTTCATTTGTTTTAAGTAGAACCAGAATTTGGAATAAATTCAGAACCAGAAGGGACTTTAGAGGTTATTCAATGACATTTTCCAGGGAGGCAGCTGAGGCCCTGAAAGGTTGTTACCTGTCCAAGTTCACGCACCGATCACCATGGAGCCAGGAACAGAACTTGTTCTTCCAGCTTGTCCCCATGGGCAGAGGAGAAAAGTACCCCCCACCCCCCACCCCGTCTCTCACTCTCCTTACATATACTCCTACACATACAACACATATGTATGTATGTGCATATGTATATGAGTATATGTACATGTACATAGTCACATACATAAACCTGTTTTCTGTCTTACTTTCCAAATTTCCTCTTAATAACGTCTAGAAAAATCAAAATTACCTGCCTTGATTTTTCTTACCTCCTCTGCACCCAAAAAACTTTAAGCAATACTCATAAAACCCTCTCAGACCTTTGGAGACATCTGTGCCCTGTCCGACTTCCACCACCTTTGTCCCTTTGGTTGGAGAAGTCAATTCCTGGGCTTTGCTCCCTTTAGTTTGAAGAGAAGTGCTGCATTCAAAAGCTGTCGTTGCAATTATCCACAAAGCCACAAGAGGGCAGCACGTGAGAGAACAGTGCAGGGCCCTGGCGCCGTAGAAACTCACCAGAAGCTTCCTAGGAAAACGGTATTCTCCTTGAATTGTGATTTAGGAGAGTCAAGAGTGTTCATGGTTTTCTCTTAAATGGCCAGCCTACTAGGAAATTAAGAACATCCTGAGGATTGAAATAAGTTTTCCACTTAATCCTTTTGGAAACATATTATTTCTAATCTCATATATCTGTTATTTTCAACTTAAAACAACTTAAATCTTTTCCATGATTTCCGCTACCTTCCTTCTGAGGAACTTGAAATGAGCCTTATGTTTTATTTATTTTTCAATTGTTCAGAGGAGGACTGCCTTTCAGACTTGACCTCAGAGTTCTTGGATCTTGAATACCCAGTGCCCGGGACAGAAGACTGGACCAGCCCTTCCCACCTCCAGGCCCACTGGAGCCAAGTGACC
Source organism: Smutsia gigantea (assembly GCA_032199065.1). NCBI lineage: Eukaryota > Metazoa > Chordata > Mammalia > Pholidota > Manidae > Smutsia > Smutsia gigantea. The sequence continues at coordinate 56,751 of JAVSCE010007395.1, read as the reverse complement.
ATATTACTCCTGGGTGATGGAGATCCCTTGGAGGGCGTTGGCATTCCTGGGTCAGAGGACGGCTGGGAGAGCAGCTCAGCTCCAGGCGCTCTGGGAGTGCCAGGGCCTCTGATCAAAGAGATAGCACAAGCCTCAGGACCAACTCCCTTTGAGAGTGAGGAAAGGTCCCAGTGCCTTCTGGAACCACTTTGGGACGAGATACTCAAGACTTGGTGCCCTCTGGCATTGCCTGGCTCTCAAGCTGACTCCCACAGTGGCTCCCAGAAGCTTTACTGCTGGGTCTTCGGGTCTTGAGTGGCGTGCCATGCCAGTGACCACGAAGCTCTCCTCGGAACCGCAGCGAGACAGACGTGCAGAGGGATTTGGAGGCAGAGCCGGGGGGAGGGTCGCTAAGCAAGTCCTTCTCTAGAGTGGATCTCTATACCAGCAGCGGGCAGCAGCTGGGAACTTGTTAGAAATGCAGGTTCTCAGTTTCCACCCAGACCACCTGCATCAGAAACTCGGGGATGGGGCCCAACAATCAGGGTCTCAGCAGGCCCTCCAGAGAATTCTGAGGTCCACTCAAGTTGGAGGCCCAGGAAAGCAATATTTCAGTGGGAAGGTTCATTTGCAAAGCCAAATAAAGCTTGAAGTAAGTTACAGAGGAAACAAGAATGACGACATAGAAAAAGAGTAAAAATAGAGAAAAAAAAATTTCTAGCAAGCATAGAATGAAAGGGCTTCCTCTCTCCTGCCTGGGTGTGTGAGAAATGATAGGTGCAGCTGCTCCGGGGTATTATCAGCAACTTAATATCGCTCTAGAGCTTTCCACCCTGCCTTGTCAAATTTATTTGGCTAAAAACAATCTTGTGGCAGTGACCTTTTATTCAGCTAATATTCCCCTCGCTGCCTCCAAAACACACAGAGAAATTGGAGGCCTGATGAAAATCTTTAAAGTCTACTAAATAGTAAACCCTTCCCAAACACTGTGTACTTTTCAGAGAGAGTTTCTTTTTATTGGGATTTTGGATTGGGAAAAGGTTATCTGTCTCCTGTTCCTAGAGGGATTAAGATGAAACAAAAGAGAGGAGAACATGGTGTTACGTGTGCTGTGTGCTTTCCTCCCTCTGCTGGCCGCGCTTGTCTGTCCGCAGTTGTGGGCAGCCAGCGGAGGGTCTGACGTCTCTCCTGAAAATATCACTGTGAGCCCGGGAGGCTGAAGCTGATGTGTTGGTTGATCGCCAGCTCTCCCCATCTGAGAAAGCTCTCCAGTGTGAAGTGGTTCCTTCCAGATTTCTGGAGCTCTAACTGCTGGAGGTGCAGGTGGCTTCCTCAGGCCTCAGTTTCCTTTTCTGGAAAATGAGAACTTCAGCGCCTTCGTGCCCCTGGCAGCCACCTCTGCTCCTTGAATTTCCTGCTCTAAGCCACATTCTTGTGCTGTTTTTTCATCTTAAATTAATTTTCATTTCATCCAGCATCTGTCTTGTTTGAATCCCGCAAAACTGAAGACTTGAGATGTAGCGGAATTGTAAGTCAGAAGACCTGAGTTTGAATCTTGAAGCAAGCCACCTGAGTGGAGCTTCAATTTTCCCCATTTGTAAAGTGCTTACCTACCATGTGCCAGACAAGATGATCTCATTTGATCCTCACAATAACCCCCTGAAATAGGAACTGAACAACGTTCTGAAATAATGCTAATATCCCCATGTTATAGTTGAGGGAAATGAGGCTCACAGCAGTGGAATGCACTCGCCAAGATCACACAGCTAGCAAAGGGCAGAGCTGGATTCCAGTCAGGCCTGTGACCCTGGAGCCTTTGCGCTCGACACTGCTTGTTATTAACAGTGGCTCTTCCTGCCTTGTAGTTTTGTTATAAGGAGGAAATGAGACATGCATAAGAACCTTTTGAAAAAGCTGAGTGGTCACAGAAAGGGAAGGAAGTGGGCTGTCTTTTTTTCAAGCTAGTAGGCGAGCCTGCTTTCTGTCATCCCTGTCCAGTTACTGTTTCTGTTCAAGTGGTCTGGTCAAATTATTCAACCAAAGTGGGCAAATAAGAGGGAACAAAAGGAAAATAATTTTTAAAGTCTGAAGCACAAACTCATAAACAGAAGCTGCAAGATGAACTTGAAGGGCAGGCTGGTAAGGCCAGAGCAATAAAATAGGCTCTCCTTCACGGAGGCAGTCACGGTCCTGGGCCTCCCCCAAGACCCCCCACGCACCAACCTTAACAGCCGCTCGCCAAAGAAGATATACAGAGGCAAATAAGCATACAGAAAGATGCTTCCTATGTCATCAAGGAAATGCAAATTCAAATGACAAGATACCACTACATACCTGTTAGAATGACCAAGATCTGGAACACTGACAGCACGAAATGCTGCAGAGAATGTGGAGCAACAGGAACTCTCACTGATCGCTGTAGGAATACAAAATGGTACAGCCTCTTTGGAACACACCTTGGTGGCTTCTTACAAAACTAAACATACTCTTACCATACGATCCAGGGATTGTGCTCCATGGTATTTACCCAAAGGTGTTGAAAACTTATGTCCACACAAAACCTGCACATGGATATTTACAGCAGCTTTATTCATAATTGTCCAAACTTGGAAACAACCAAGATGTCCCTTAGTAGGTGAGTGAATAAATAAACTTTGGTCAATCCAGACAATGGAATATGATCCAGAGCCTAAGAGAAATGAACTACCAACCTATGAAAAGACATGGAGAAACCTTAAACGCATATGACTGAGTGCAAGAAACTCATCGGAAAAGGCTACTGCTGTATGATTCCAGCTACACAATCTTCTGGAAACGGCAAGACTATGGAGATGGTAAAAAGAGCAGTGGTTGTCAGGAGTTAGTGGAGAGGCATGAATAGGCACAGCACAGGAATTTTTAAGCCGTGAAAGTACTCTCTATGGTAATATAATGCTGGATACATGCCATTATACATTTGCCCAAACCCACAGAATGCTCCACCCCAAAAGTAAGCTGTAGTGTAAACGATGGATTCTAGGAGATAATGATGCATCAGGGTGGGTCCATCAGCTGTGACCTATGTCCAACTCTGGTGGGGACGCTGGGGACAGGGGAGGTTGTACATTTGTGGGGTGGGAGCGATACGGGAAATCTCTGCACCTTTGCTCAGTATTGATGTGCATCTAAAACTGCCCTCAAAAGTCCTTAAGAAGAAGCAACACAGATTCTCAATTCAGAAAACTTGGAGAGACTAATGGAAGCTAAAGGAAAAGAAATGAACCAACAAAAATAAAATCGCTCACAAGTCTACGCCCCAGCGGGGGACAAGATGACTGAACATTTTGGTATGTATACTTCCAGGACTTTTTTTTCTCTGTACACATTCACTCCCCTCCCTCCTCAAACAAATTTAAATGTCTGTTTAATTTGGCTTCCAGAGTAACTTCACCACTTTGTGTCTTCATATATTCATGTTTCAGTTGTTGATTTTGACATTACAAAACAGATGATAACTCTGAAAGCCTATGATAAGAAAGTGTTTCTCTTTGGTATTTGAAAAAAAAAATGCCTATGAGTTCACATTAAAAAGAAAAAAAAGTGCTTCCATAATGGCCTGGGTATAAGAAAAGGAATCTTAACCAAGTCCTTTAATATAGTTTACTAGCAATCCGTGTCTGTTTATTTATGTGACAATTTAAGTACAGCATTTCCTGACTTAACAGTTAGAGACAGACGTGTTTGCTCTATCTAATCCAGGCAGTCTGCCTGACGGCTGGCCGCGTGGGCAGAGGTGTGTTGGCTGCTTATGAATTCAGTAACACTGATTTCATTTGCTCTCAGTTACTCTTCCCAAATTCAGATGCAAACTAATCTGAAAGAATACAATTTCCCAGCGATCCTCTGGCCATCCAGCTTACTTACAGTACCTCTGTGCCACATCTTTAGCTGAAGTGTAAAAATGCTCTTTCTGCAGATGCAGAGGAACAGGCTACCTAACTCTCTAACGCGTAGAACCCAGGGGCCTGCTCCTGGACCTTTGATGTGGGGAAGGAAACTAGTACAAATGAATGTCATCAATATCTAGCGATCAATTTCTCAAGTGGTCTGCTTTGGTCCACCACAACAGAAAGAGAAATTTTCCTTGCTGCTGTGGACAGGGAGAGTGGGTTTGGTTAAGCAAGATGAGGGATGCTTTCCCGAGGAGAGGGAGGAGGGTGATTTTTTTTATCAGATGTGGCAGTGACCTATTAAGGAGTTGACATGGATTGAGAATCTTCCGTGAACCTGAAGATGTGCTAATCCTTTTAGATGGATTATTTTCTCAACCCAACCCAAAGTCACTACTATTGCTTCCATAATATAGTTGAAAGTGAGACTCAGAGAGGTTAAGTAACTTGCCCAAGGTCACACAGGTAGTAACTGACAGAGAAGGATTTGAACCAAGGCCAGCTGATCCCTGGGCCTTTGCTCTGCACCAGAACTCAAAGAATAGAAAGCAGTCCTATGGGCGGTGGATTCTAGGCTCTGAGAACCAAGATGCTCAGGGAAGCTTTGTCATGACAGACAGAAGCTGTGGTCCACTGGGCAGCTCCATTCCACTTGTACCTGCTCCTTGGCGACAGGAACGTCACCCTCACTTACCTCCTCCTGCACTGAGCTCATGGGGCTCTGCAAGCCCAATCCTCTACTTGGTGTTCCATGGGGAGGCCCAGGGCCCATGACCAGTGGGTGACCAGATCCTTGGGTCTCTTCCAGCCAGTGAACATGCTGAATGCCCTTGAACTCTCCTTCCCTGCAGATGTCTCTAGGGAGGGTGGGGAAGAGGGGGGGGCCTTCTGTACAGCAGGCCCTGGGACAGTCCCTGATCTCAGAAGGCTGCTTCTGGGACACCTGACCCTTAGTTCTTGGGTCACGGGTGTAGTGTGAATGTAGGAAAGAAATCAAAACCAGAACTTCAAGACTTGACATCACCACATTAATGATGCTTTTTTTTTTAAGTGTTGGAATTTGATTAAAGCCCCAAAACTTGACTGCTGAATGCATATCTTCTTTCTCCAGTGAAAGAATAGATTCCTTGAAAGGAGAAATATTTCTTCTCCTTGAATTCACCTCTCAATGCCCAGAGTCTTTCTAATTCATTAAATGGCACTGGGCAGTTTCATTCAACTTGTTCTTTATCTTTCATATGTATATCAACTCCTTTTTTATTAGCTTCCCTGGGCCACTGTCCAAGTACCACAGACTGGGTAGCCTGCACAATGGAAATTCATTGTCGCATGGTTCTGGAGGCTGGGGTCCTAGACCAAGCTGTCAGCAGGTTGATGCCTTCTGAGGGCTGCGAGGCGGAAGCCGCCGGCCTGTAGCCTAGCTGCCGGAGGTCCGCGGTCACCCCAGGCACTCCTTGGCTTCACTGTGTCACCCTGATCTCTGCCTCCACCTTCACCTTCATGCTCCCTGTGAGCTTGTCCGTGTCCACATTTCCCCTTTGTAAGGACACCAGTCCTGCTGGGTTAGGGGCCTGATCCAACTATGACTTCATCTTAACAAATTATTTTTATAACGACCCTATCTGCAATAAGGCCACATTCTGAGGTACCGGGAGTGAGGACCTCAACACATGAATGTGCTGGGAGGAAAGGATGCAATTCAATGCATCACACCTTTCAAGACTTTACATTTCTAATAAGGCATTTCCCAGGGGCTCTCTGAGATAGTTTTTTCCCTGGTGAAAAAGGAGGTATATAAAAGAAACAAAAAATGGTAAAACTGCTGTCCAAAAGATAGCTTCCCTACAGGACATTAAAATGCAACATTACCCCTCAAGAACACCATTGCCTTCGCGCTGCGAGATGACACCGCCAGCCTCGCCATGGGGACTGAAGGCACGTTTGCCCTCCAATCTATTATTTCTGCAGTGCATATCCAAACAGGTGGTGCAGGCAGCTGCTGCCATATGGGGCTGCTTCCCTCACCCTGTCTGCCTGAAGACACCAGCGGGAAGCGCTGCTCGTCTCCCTGCAGGCGGGGGCCCGGTGACAGCACTTCAGGTCTGCTAAGGGCCAGGTGGCTGCAGGCCCTGCAGGAAGGCATTTGCTCCCAGTGCCTCTCTGTGTCAGATGCAGATTTCTGATGCATTCTGTTGTTTGGATAAAATGCATGGTGGCTACAGGCACACAGTGCTGGACAGACCTGGGGATGGAACTGCTGGAAGGCCCCAGAGGGGCAGCCTTCCTCAACAGACAGACAGCAGCTGGGACCCGTGGACGGCTGAGAGGCCCCCTTAGGAGTAAAGTTGAGGCTCACTTGGGCACCTGAGGCTGCTTCCGACACCAGTTAGGTGGCCTGGCCACGGGGAAGACCGGAGTCCTCCACCTGCCTTCATCCCCACCTTTGCCCTGTCTTCATGTCCAAGCAGGGACAGTTACTCCCCTCCCCTCTCTATTGTCTGGGCGCTTCCCCCTGAAAAGTTCTTACGATGGGCTAAACGTTTGCCTTAGGGTCCAGGCCTTCTTGTTTTTTGAGCCCAGAGTCATTTGTCTCCTCTCCAACCGTGCGCACAGCATCAGGTGGGGCTGTGGCCAAACTTGCCCCTGGCTTTCCTAACCTGCTTCTGCTGAATCCTCAGGGAAGGCCGGCTGCCTCCTCCGTATTCAGGATTCCACTGTTTTTCTGTCTCTGACAGCCCTACTTTCCTCTTCAATGTCCATGGTCCTTTCTAGGATCTGTCTCAACGTTCTGCCTAATTTGCCTGAGAGCCCCTCATTCCCACGGAGTCCTTGTTGTTCATCTGATTTGGGTGAATCACCCCATGGCTCAGCAAAGAGCCTTTCTAGAATCTGTGTACTGATCACAATATTGCGGCTGGGGATGGGTGCCGGTGCTGAGCTCAGTCATGGGAGATGGATCGGAGGGAAGCAGGAGCGGGGAGGGGCCTTGGTTGGGAAGGAAATGTCAACAATCGATGGCTCAACTGAGCCAAAAACATGGCAAAATCCCAAGTCGGAAGAATGCAAGAGAAGAGCCTGCTGGGGACGGTGCATCTGTAAGTAAGAAAACACGCACGCCGGTGGAGATGTCTGTGAAGTCTGGTGGGTTCTGAAGGCCTAAGGTGGTATTTGAAGGCTGGCTCTGACCAGCCTGGCCGACGATCTCCTGCGTGAGCATGCACCACTGGTTCAGGACCCTCCACGTGCCCCTGAAGCCCGGATGGGCCCTGGCTCCCTCTTCGAAAGGCGCTCATAGGTCCTGCCTCACCTCACTCTTCATAGCAAAAGGCATCTGATTTACGTAACTGACTTGGCCTTGGTGCTCGGGGTTCCACGGATGCTTGGGGCAGGGAACCTTTGACTCACTGGGGGTCCTGAAGCTAACAGTCTGCTATGCCTCAGAGCCTGCTGCCGAGCCATGGTGAGTCCCAGAGAGTCTCGGGTTTGGAACCCTGACCTCTTTCAACGTTGTTCTCTCTCTTCTGCTCTGTCTCCTGTTCTCCACATTTCCTGATACAGCCAAACTGAACGGCAGGCCCCAGGACTTTGCTTCATGTATAGCTGTGGGCAGACTCTGAAGATGTTTGATTCTTCCAGAAACATTTGTATTGATTTTGTGGTAGCATGAGGTCTAACGCGTGAGAGAGGCACAGGGCTGCTCATCCCCCATAAGCCGACATGAACAATGGAGGCAGCGGTGTTGCCATCAAAACACAGAGTTAGCAAACAGGAGAGAATTGGTGTGGATGTGTACTGAATCCTTCTCTTATTTCCTGTCAGAGTGTGGCAGATCAGCATGTCACATGGTTTTCACAGTATGCCTTCCGTAGAGGGCTTTTACATAAATTAGTTTCCTTGCGGTTCCATATAGCAGAGAGGGCTGGTAGCTAACCCATGTCACAGCCGAGGGCACTGAGGCTCAGGGTCACCGTGCTCTTGAGGACCTGCCTGTGTTAAGACTGGACCCTGTTTTTCTGATCTTAGTGTAGGACTCTCTGCAGTATAACGTGCTGCTCTTCTTACATCAGTGTGTTTTTATTTTTTGTTTAACTAAAGTAGCAGAAGTTTTTCTCTAATCGCAAGTGGAACCCAGTAAATAAAGCCATGAAAGGCCAAACCGATCTAGTTGCAATTAGGTAAGAAGTTTGGAGTCCCGTGATTATTTGAAAAGATCTCGAATATCTTTTGTGTGCCAGGTACGATGCTAAACTATCAAATTCATTCCTCACATGGCCCCGCAAGGTAGGCATAGTCTCCTAATTTTAGAGAAGAAGCTGAAGATCCAAGCGGCTGAGGAACGTGTCATGAGCTGAATTGCATCTCTCTACAATCCATCTGTGGGGGTCCTAACCCCAATACCTCAGAAGGCGACCTTATTTAGAAATAGGGTCCATTGCAAAGGGAATTCGTTAAGATGAGGTATTACTGGAGAGAAGTGGCCCTCTAATCCAATATGAGTGTTGTCTTTATAAAAAGGGGAAATTAGGGCACAGGCATGAACACAGGGAGACCATGGACATGAAGGCAGAGGTCACAGAGATGCAGTGGGAGTCAAGGAGTGCTAAAGGCGATCGGTGAAACTCCAGAAGCTGAGAGAGAGGCTTGAACGGATTCTCCCTCATAACCTTCGAATGGGAATACCTCGATCTGCGACGTGGAGCCTCCTGAACTGTGAGAGAATACATTGCTGTTGTCTGTCCCCCACTTGTGTTCTTCAGCATAATCGCCCTAGTAAAACAGCACACCTGGCATGGAGTGGAGCCAGGCAGCAGATCCAGGCTGGGCTCCAATGTCCCTGCGTCAGACTATGAGGACAAGGTGTGCCATCTGCCTGCTGGAAAGAGAGTCCTCAGCAATACCATAGAAAATATAATTCTGAGTGTTTAAAAAAAAAACCACTGGAAATGAGAGGCAGTACTGGGTGCATTGAGCCTAAGAGCTTTGTTCTCTGTGCCTGCTGTCCTCCTGACACAGGTGGTGAGGAGAAGCAGGGGGCGATCGGCACTTGCTGCCCAGGACGATGAGAGACGCCGAGGTCCCAGCAGGCCTGTGGGGTGTGTCTTCCACACGACATCCACACGGTTTCTGGACAAACAGGCAATCGCCAACATGGTTTCATCCTGGCTTTTCACCAGCTGGACTATGTTTACTGTTTTGCAAAGTTGGTCCCTATCGGCCTCTAGGTTTCAGTTCAGGAGCACGGTCCCACTAATGGCACTTCAGCAGGCTTCATGGACGGACCTAGAATACGGTTGTTTTATCTGCCAGATAAATCCCTGGAAGGCTGTGTCAGTACAAAGGCCTCTAACCAGCAAAGCCAAGTAAAATGAAGGGAAACGCATTATTTTGTAAATGAAAATTCATCTGATGAGAAGCTCAGAGGAAGATCTGCTCATGTGTGGGGTTAGACCCTTGCTCCAAGTACAGATAATCTTTAATCATTCAGAGGAAGACACCCCAAGATAGCCAAAGGACGCAGGGAAGCGCGTAAGAGCAAGGTTATTATGTCAGAACAGAAGGAAGGTATTGTCTCATGATTTCTACCCCATTGCTTGTTGATAGCGGGACACACAATTTAAGATGCAGATGGTTTTTTGTATACATAGCTCATTTGGTAAAAACCAAACTCAGCCAACATGAGCATTCCCTCAAATTGTTTTTGAAAGGAGGAGGATATTTGGGGGGCAGGGCGGGGCGGGAATAGTAAGTGAGCAGATAATGTTCCTCTCTCTGGGCATCTGACCAAGGCCAGGCCTGGGATGGTAGAATTTGAACTGAGAAAAAGAGGTCGGTCTCTCATTGTAGTGCTGGAGTTGGAAAGCATACGACCTGAGGGCTCTCAGCAGCTACCCTGGTGCCATGTGGGGAAGCTGGTCTGCAGTGAAAGAGAAGGAAGAGACGAAGCTTCTGCAGTGAGAGAGGAAGAGGTGAGGTGTGTGTGTGTGTGTGTGAGAGAGCGAGACAGAGAAGCAACAGCTTGTCATTACCTGGCTTCAGGCCTTCCCAAGGCCCGGTCCCGACTCTCCCCTAGCCAAGGTTTTGGGAGAAAAGGTCCTTCAGTTCTGGGCATTGTCTCCGCAGCCTGCTAACAAAGCTCCTGTTACTTGTGTGCGTGTTGCAGTTGGGGTGTTCTTCCATCATGTGCCCCCCCCCACTTTTAGAGAGCCCAGAAAGTCTTTCCTCTGGAGATGAGAACTGCGCCCAGCGCAGGGAAGTCTGCCTGAAGCACCCAGTGGAGATGGTGAGAGCTGGGAATGGGAGAGAGCTGGGTGGGGGTGCTTCAGAAGGATCGTCTGCTGGCTGAGTAAGGACCTGCACGCGCCTCTGCAACAGCCAGATAAAGACGCAGCAAAATGGTCCCACTGTGAGTCTGGCAATTCTGCTAATTTGCCTTGCCTCACAGCAATTCTCCTGACCTCTGTGAGGTTGCTTATAAAACCTCCAGGCCACTAAGTGATATTTGTTGGGTCAAAGTATCTGAAAACCTGAGCTTCCTAGGCCAAAGGACAAAAGTGTACAAGTAACTGACGTGCTCTGGAGGGGCCGCCCCAACCTGCACAGTCCAAATCACACGTAGCATGAGCAATGAAGTAGGGGAGGAGACTTAAAAAAATCTCACATAATAGGTAAGTCCAGAGACAGGGCAAACTATAGGGCCCTAGGGTACAACTTGGTGATGGCACCAAACACCTCGATTCTTAGGTCTTTGCCGTCCTAGACAGGCTGTATCATGGTTCCCAAATATTTACTGTCCCCTTGTCTTAAAATTACATCACCCCACCCCCTCTATACTGGACTTGGCCATATGACTTAGTTTGGCCAGGGAAATGTGAGCATAAGGCTATATAAACCACTTCTATGCAGAAACTTTAGATAGTGCTTTTCAAGGTTTCACGATTTCTCTCTTCTTTCTGCCATGAGGTCAGCAGGTTCCAGGTAGGAGATGCCTCCACAGACTATTCTCAGAACAAAGACTGAGGCAAAGCCCTTCCATGCTAGAAATGTAACATTAGTGATAAGCAAACCCCTGTGGTCCTAAGCCACTGGGATTTGTGGATCATTTGTTACTGTGGCATAACTGAGCCCCAGCTGACTGCTTATCCTCTGCAGTCTGCCACTCTTGGTATTATCTTCATTCTGAGCTTGGTCACCATATAGCTACAGCAGCACCAGGTATTACCTCCTGGCATGATGAAAAACAGATATAGACCCTCTCTGGTCTAAGGGTTCTCTGTAAGAACAAGGAACATTTCAATGAGACTCAAGAAGACTTTCCCTCATGTCTTATTTGCTGCATGAAGACTATGCATACTTAAAACAATGTCTAAGTTCTGTTAGAAAGGAAAAGCAATAGCATCTCACTATGCTGATGACAGTGACTGTAATGGAGTGGGTGGGGGGGGACCTGCTGAAAGGGTAGTTTAATAACCATAATATTGCACATGTAATTGTAGATTAATGATACCAAAATAAATTATAAAAAAATTAAAATTAAAATTAAAAAAAAAAGAAAGGAAAAGCAGAGGCAGAGGGAGAGGTAGTGCCCCTGGTCTGCCCAGGGCTCAGGGCTGTGGTCAACACAGGGCTCCCTGGAGGGGCCTGAAGGTTCCCTGTGCCCAGGAGATTGCTCAACAAAGGAACTTCTATTATTAATAGCAGTAACTAAAAATAATCAATAACCCACAAGCCACTTGCCTAAATCCTTTCTTCCCCAAATCGCATTCCTGTAGAGATGCAGGGGGGGATCAAAACTGGGAATGTATGCACTGCGTTAAATATTTATGTATCTAGTTAGGCATGCTAATCACTGGAGAAACAGAAAACATAGACCCAACCCTCACAAGCCCTTGCAGTCCAGTTGGGGAGCGAAAAGAATCCTAGCAGGGCTCCTCAAAGCCCACGTGGCAAGTGTCCTACCCGAGCAGCCCAGACAGTAGGAGTAGCAGGAGCCCCACGGGAGCGGCCCTTCCCCCCACCCACAGCCGGACGTGGAGGGAAGAAGGAGGCAGGAGGAAGTCTTCTGCTGCGTCCTTCCTGGCACAGGTAAGCAGGTGTTCAGGAAGTGTTTTCCCGAATAATACAAAGGGATTCCAGGAAGCTCATCTGCTCCTTTACTCTGCCTCTCTTTGCTTATTTTCACACGGATTGACCTTAAAACAATTTTATATCGTGTCTACAAGAGGGTGTATAATGTACCTTTAGAATTTAAAGAAAAATACAGACTCATGTGCCCACCACCCATTTTAAGACAAAATGTTACAGGAAACACCCCTTACATCTCCCTACAAGTCCCACCTTCTTCAGAGGTAACCACTCTCCTCAATTGTTTATTAGTCATTCTCTCACTTCACTTTAGAGTTTCACCACAAATGTATGTATCTCTAGGCAATACATGATGTAGATTTGCCTGTTTTTGAAACTTATAACATGTTGCAGCTTACTATTGACCTAACATACATTTTAGAGGTGTATTATATTGATGCATTTAGGCATAAATTCATTATTTTTTTATAATTCATATTCAATTGTTTGAATACATCATTATTTATCCATTCTACTGTGGATGGACCTTCTGGTTGGCTGAATTTTTGTTATTATGAACATTTTATGTATGTCTCTGATGTACACATGAAAGAGTTTCTCTAGGGTACATGCCCAGGATTGGAACTGCTGCCTCACAAGGTATGTACATCTTCAGTTGTACTAAATAATGGCAGTTTTCTTTCAAAGTGGTTGTACCACTTTACTGTCTCACCAGCAGTGCTTAAAAGTTTTTGTTGCTCTGTATCTTCCATGCTTGTCCCACAAGGCTTTTAAATTTGTTTCAGTCTGGGCTATGTGAAATCCCATTATGAGTTTTGACTGTATTCCCTCCTTGATTGCTAATGAGGTTATGAATTGCTTCCTATGTTTATTAGCTATCCATTTTATATCCTTGAATGCCATCTTGAAAAAAATGTTTTATGGTCAACTATTTTGCTTTTATGGAGTCCTTTCATATTTCATGGCAATGGAGTCATTTACACAGGTTCAGCAAAAGCTTGTCCTCCTTTTTATTTTTTAAACCAGAATATAATTGGACAAATCAATTGTGCAATCTAGGTCAGCCTAAAGGTCATCCAGATAGGAGAATGCAACTTTCTTCCTTTTACTATTTTCTTTTGATTAGGACCCAGAAACCTACTATAAGGTAGATGTTAGTTTATGAAAATTCTGTAAAGTTAGCTGTTAGTTTATGAAAAATAATTGCTTATGAGATGCAAAAGATTTTTGTCTGCTGAAAGAGATAATTCCAAAAGTTATGACTTTTTATCTTGTAGACACAATATGTTTCACACACACAAAGCCATTTAAAAAATAGAGTTCAGAAATCACAATCCAACATTCTTTCCATCTACCCATCTATTGTCTGTCACACATGAATTTCTTGTATCTTCCCTTGAACTGGCTTTGTCATTCTGCTAGTTCTCTCATTAATAAATTAAATAAAACCTTGACACGTGCTCACTATGCATTTGAATGCAACTGTTTTAAAACTTTTGAAAAGTATATTTGGATATTTCTGTTCCCTGTGTATGTGGTCCATTAAAATCCAAGCTCTAGGCCACTGGGGATCAAAAAATAGCAGCAATAGTATTGCTTGCTCTCTGAGGTCAAGTTTTATTGTCATTTCTTCTCTCTGAGGAACTCCCTTACTTCCCTGACAATTCAACTTAAATTAAATTAAAAAAAATATTCAGTGTGCTGTATTAAAGGGATCTCTCTGACTATCTGCCATATTGGTAGAAATGGAAATCCTTCCAATTGACTGTTTATCAGTGAGATGTTCATTATGTTTTGCTCATCAAGGCCTTCCTAGACAAGGAAGATGCCTCTATGCGTTCCCATCATTTGTACTTCCAGATTGTCTCAGGATCCTCGAGGATGGGAGGGCAGCTGGGGTAGGAAGAGAAGGGCGGGTTCATTCTGAGCCTGCGAGGGAGCAGTAGGAGTGAGGCATTTCACTCCCCTGTAGTGAAACCTGGAGCTGTGGTGTGGCTGGAACTCCTCGGGGGTGAAGAGGAGGGTGGTGCAGAGCTGCATCACAACAAAGCTGCGGCCTCCTGAGCTCTCAGGCCAGCAGTGGATGCCCAGCTGTGGCCTGGCTGGGGGGGCGCCTCCCCGGGTGTTTCTCTCCAGAGCTGGATTTGCAGGGTGTTCATGCATGCTCTCTGTGTCCTGCTTGTTCCTGGAGGTCTGGCGAGCTGACTGTGACAGGCAGACTGATACAAGGTGTAAGTCTGGGGAGAGGAAATCCCAGGGCAAAATACCTCTAAAAACCAAAATCAGTCAAAGGGAGAAATAAAGTTGAAAATCCGTTCATTGCTTACAAACTGCAGTCGGGGGCCATTCTCTCTTTCCTGCTCCAGCAGAAGCAAAAACCAGCCCTCCCCCTCACCTCTCGGGTACAGATAAGCCCTCCATTGCCCAGGTAATCACCCATTGATATGGAGATGAACTTCTCTCCACCCCTGAGGAATGATGCAAATGCACTAAAGCCATACTTCTCTCCACCTCTGAACGCCTATTGATATGCAGATGTACTAAAGCCAGGCGAGATATTCTGGAAATATTTTATCCACAGAAGGTAAGAGCTTTAGGATTCAGCTTGCCATCCTGACTGTGCAGTTATGAAGCTCTGAGTCTTCATCTTGTCCCACTGCAAATTCTAGCCAGGAGAGCATGAGATGAAGAGGAAATAATCAAACACTGTCAAGTTGTGAAATTCACCATATTTTAAGCACTGTTTGGGAAGGGATCAGCAGATTTCTAGGATGGTCCTGATTTCAAATATTCTGCCCCAAAATCGGACTAGTCAGAATTTTGTCTCCATTTCTGAGCTGGAAACTACGAAACTGTCCTCAGATGTCAGTTCTTTCGAGTCTGGAGTCTTCTGTTTATTTACTGGTTAAATCATCACAGAGAAGTCACCTACCCTCTCAGCCTCTGCCGTCTCCTCTGTAAAATGCAGAAACCCCTACAGAGTGGATGTCTGTCCCTGGTTCTTCGGGGAAGCTCCTCTGACTTACGGCAACAATATGCTTATTTGGGGAGCAGCCCTCTCCCACCACAGCCTCCCAATCATGGTGTCCTGGAAGGGGCTGTAGTCAGTTCCTGTTACCCTGGGTCACAGGAGGTGGCATATATCCCAAACCAGCTAAAATCTTCCATAATTTTGCCCCTGGAAGTACAGGATTCCTTTCCTTTCTACTGGTGAAACTGGGAAGGTAGTACTCCTCTGCCCCCATCCCAGCTCCTGGCTGCTAGATCAGTCTAAGAGAATGAAACTGGTATGTTTGGCAGCTAGAAAGGGAGAGAGACAGAGACATAGAGACAGACAGACAAACAGAGAGAGAGAGACAGAGACCTAGATACAGGGAGAGAGTGAGAGAGACAGACAGATACAGGAAGAGAGAAAGAGAGGGAAAGAGAAATGAAGGGACCCTGCGTCTGGAGACTCATTGCCCTGCCCCACCCCCAGACAAGCTGTAGAGGCCCCTTTGTGTCTGATCAACTTCCAGTCAGGTTTCTGTCACTTGCAACCCAAAGAATTCTGACAACTCCTAATTGCAACAATTATTTCTAGACTCAATAAGATTATGTAAATTTGTTAAGCTAAAAGTACTATGCAAATACATGACAAAATTGTCACAGTGAAGTGGCTTCTGTACTCAGGAACAAGGCAAATAGATATAGAGACACTTCATCCGGAATATGTAGTTCAGGTGTGTGTGCAGACTCACGACACATAAATCCAGAAGAGGACTAAAATAGCCCCAGGGAGCATGTTTGCTAATGAAGGATATGTCTCATGAAGATCCTTGAGGCTGTTGGCACTGTGTTCCTCATGGCGTGTGAGCTGTTGACAGAGGCTGAATCCTGCTGCAAACGTAAGATGTGCACTGCTGAGCCGTTCCCTTTGGCAAATTCGAACCTGTTATTATTTACTGAAAAAGTTTACTAAAGAAGAGAATTTGCTTCAAAGAAAAGGCCTGCAATTAACTAGAGAAGTTAACTGACTGTCATGAAAAGAGCATTATTTTTTGCTACATGTATAAGGGGAAGAAGCGGGGTGGCTGCTTATATGTCATTGAAAGTATAGCTAAGAAGAGCAGGAAAGACTATATTATTATTGAGAACTGGGTTTAAACTGCAGATAAACATATGCTGCTGGCTTCCCTTCCAGGGAGGGTGGGGAGTGAGCAGCGTGAGGTCCAGACGGTGTGGATGTTAGGGAGACTTACTGAGTGTGCTGGGCTGCCAATCATCAGTGAAAGGCAAGGCCCAGCTCAGTGTGGGATGGGGAGGGGCTTGGAGGCTCCCAGGGAGCCTCAGCTTGTGAGTCTGCTGTGTTCCTTCCTGCTGGGGGGAAATGGGGAACAATCTGTCAGGTGGCCTGTGACCCTCTCCAGGGCTCCCTGGGCTCATGTTCAATTTTAACAAACACACAACCCTGATGTGCTTGCACTTCTGGCAAAAACATATTTTGGCAAATGTGAAATTGCTAATCAAATTAAGTAGCATTCTGTGTAGCATCTGTTCTATCACCAATTTACCAGCTTCTGAGGACAGTGGTGCTTGAGCACGTCCTTAGGTCACAGTGTGCACTCCTTACCCTGGGCTCCAGAGAGCCTCTGTGGGAAGGAGGGGTCAGGGGGGTGAGCAAGAATGTTCTTGACCATCACTTCCTTCTATTACTGAGGCCAGCACCCGCTTTCCATTCCCACTGTTTCCATCGAGTGTACCTCTACAACCGAAAGAATGTTCTGTATTGGTTAAGCCTATTGGTAACTAGTGAGAGAAGCCTAGTTTTATCCAGTTGAAACTAAAAGGGGACTTCATTATAAAGATACCAGGGGTCTGATGGAATCCAGGACAGGAATGAGGTCCGGCTAGAGCCTCTGGTAAGTGGGACTCAAATGGAGTCCCCTCTGGTCCGCCCTGTGCAGCCCGGGAGGCTCTCCCCTTACTCCCTGTAAACACTTTTTCTCTTCCTCTGGTTCATGAAGGAAACATGACTAGAGGTAGCTCCAGGTATGGAGGAACTACTCCCAAATCCAAAGAGGCTGGGGAAAGACATCGCGTGCAGGCTGCAGCAGGAGCCCACCCCTAGACTGGACCGTAAGGCCACGATGGGATAAACACTGTGGGCGGCTCAGTGCGGTCGGGCATCCTGTGCAGGGACCTACAGCCAGGGTCAGGATCCTCTTGGAACGGCGGGCTGCTCCTGTGTATGGTTAGCCGGCCTGCTCCTGGCCCCTCCCTAGCTCTCCCACCGGTCTCCATGCCCTGTTCTCAGATGCGGGCCCCGAAGCTGGGGCCTTGCCTGCACCGCAGCTCTCCTCCCACCATGTGGGCTGGTGGACTATGTCTACACTGCTCTCTGTTGTCTCCCAGGAGCTGCCATGGGATCTGAAGACCCCAGAGCTCTCCTGCCCCAGAAGGTAGACATGAATTCAAATTCTAAATCTTCCCAAGATTTAGATGGCATGCTTGGTTCCTCATCATTCATAACATTATAAGGGTCTAACATTATCCTAATTATTTATTTACTTACTTGTTTATTGTCTCTTTCTCTACTAGAATTGAATGTCACGCAAGTAAGAACCTTGACTGTTCTGTACACTGTTGAATTTCCAGGTCCTGGAACAATGCAAGTAGTGAGGATTCAATAAATATATGCATTTTAATGAGTTTCTTTAAGAACAGCAAATCCTTGATTTCAAACAGAATTCACATTGGGCAGGGTGAAGTCATCCAGCCATAGAATTGTCCTGTGTTTTATTAATAGATTTGCTCCGCCTTGCATGTCCTTCTTTTTAATCTCTTGTACCCCAAGATTCTATCCTTGCCCCAGCCTAGACAAATATGAGTTACCCCCTTTGGGGTTAAGAGGTTCCTTGGAGTCTGAGACTAAGGTGGTGAATTCTTGACTTCTAAGACCAAAGGTACCATTCAGATGTAAAACCAAAAAGATATGAAGGGGGATGCTATCTAGCATAACCAATTTTTCTTTGAACCCCCTTCAAAGCTGGAAGCTAGGGTGTGGAGAGGACAGTAGGTGGAGAATCAGTAGAGATTAAGGGCTGTCTTTGCCTCCACACCCTTTTGGCTGAGTCCTGAAGGTAGAGCAAGGTATAAAGATACAAGCTGTTTTTAAGAACAATACACCATCCGGACCTCTGAGTGCCTCACCAGCATCCCCTGAGCTTCAACTAGTGTAGGACAGTAGGTAGAGATGGGTGGAGAGTGATAGTACCAAAACTTCCTCCCTCGGCAGTCAGAAACATGCAAGAAGTCAGCCAAGAAAGGACCGAAGGGAAGAACACTGGTAAATGAAGAAGCCTGATGCTTGAGGGGACACGTGCTCATGAAGACTGGACGGAGGTCCCAACATGATCTCCGGCCCTTCAGTGGGAGCAGTAAGGAAGCCATGACTGAGCAGAGGAAGAAGGCCTGTCTAAGGACCAGATAAGACAGAAGACATTTCCGAGGATGCTAGACAGGAGTGAGAGATCAAAAGGCAGAAGCAGGGCCCTGAAAGTCAGGACACACCTCTCTTAACTCAGTTACCATCTGGGGAGGAGAGGAAGTGGGTAGGAGAGAATTTTTAAATAAGCTCAAACTGTCCCAGTTTTAAAACCGAAAGTGACTATATTAAGTTGCTTCGCACCAGGCAGAAGGGGGCTGCAATATAATTTTTCTAAGTTAGAGGAACATACAGTTATATTTTTGCTCCCCAGAGGCCACGACTGTGAAATTTATACTTGCCACGGAACATTAGAGGCCACAGCTTCATTGCTACAGACAAGGAAACTGAGGCCCAAGGAGAAAGCTGGGTGGTTCCAGCAGTGGGCACAGCAGGAGGACGGCCCAGGTCTCTGGAGTCTTATTTCCGGGACCCAGCACCACGGGGGCTGCCTTCCTGTGTCTATCAAACTCTTGCAGACAGTACTGAGCTTCGCTGATGTAGCAAATGTACAACATGTCTCTAACTTTTTTTTTAAATAGAGCATTCAGTTAAACGTAGAAGCCAAATTTTCAAAGCTCTTCTTGACTGTCTCATGACAGAAGAGTAGCATGGGAAATACATCAAAATGAGTATCTTTGGTTCATTCGTTCATTTGTTCGTTCCTTCTTTCCTCCCTTCCTCTCACTCTCTCTCCCTCTGCCCACTTTTCTTTCTCTCATTACTATTCTTGACACCTTTCTTAGCATAAAGTTCCTCAGGGCTGCTTGTAACAATTGCAAGGCAGAGGGTGATAATCAGAAGGGTGAGCTGGGATAGAAGAGGGTGGCAGTTTAAGCAATGGCTTATTTTGACAAGAGCGTTTAGGCAGCAGAGTGGTAGATAGATTAAGGCAGAGGGAGAAGCAGCCCAAATTTCCACCCTCTGATGATGACATCCCTGGGTAACAGGGCAGTACTTCTAAGGCATATCTTTTCACAGATGCAAAAGACAGCAAAGGCAGAGAGCAACTTAGGAAGCCTGAGTCTAGCACCATTAGCCAGGTGCTGCTGGCTCAGAGCTGAGATGCCCCTGCTCATTCCTACCCAGCAAGCCAGGCTCTGGCGTTCCTGCTAGGGCTGACCACATTCCAAGTCATCCATCAGATGTCTTCCTGTTTGTGCTCCATTTAAGAAGGAGTCTTACTCTCTCCATCAAGCACAAGTAGACCAGGATCCCTGGGGATTCCGTGGTGTTCATGCCTTAGGGCCAGTGTTGATTTCCAACACTGTCCGTCTTGAAGCTGTAACTTGAAACTGGAAGATGAAACCCCCACCTGGAACACTGTCTGCTCTTGCGGTCCCGGATGGTTTCAAGGGCAGAAAAGAACAGAGGAGAGACCGTGTGGTGTACAAATGAGAGCATGAGTTTGGATTTGGCAGCCCCGGATTCAAGTTCTGGCTTTGGCATCTCTCAGCTCTGCGACATTGGGCAAGTTGCTGATCATCTCTGAGACTTATTTTCCATTTTCTGTAAAATTGGGTTTTTGTAAGCGTGAAATTCATAATACATATAAAGAAGCACTTAACCTGATACAAAATAAACATGCAAAAAATGTTAGCTGGTATTGCTCCTAAAGCAATCCCTCACCCCACTCATAACAGCCACTCTGCTGTGCTAAGGGGATTCTAAACTAGAGTGATACCTTGGTTATCTACCTAGCTCATCTGACACCAGATGATAAGCATGCCTGCACATTCACAGCTTCAACTGGATCTAAGAACTGTGCCTTATTCACCTCCAGACTCCTAGTGGCTTCTGGAGCAAATAAACCAATAAATAAGTGAGTGATCCAATTGTTGCATGGAAGATTAATAAAGTTCTCTTTCTCACAGGAGGGAAGGGAGAGTGCATGGAGTCAGCCTGTGTTTAGGAGATTTCACTCAACATTAATATGCTTATTTATCCAAGGAAAGAGAAGAAGTTAAGCAATACTATACTTTGGTTTAAGATACACAATAAAGCAAAGATAACTGTATAATGATTAAGACCTAGGCAGAAGAATGCTTGACTGCTGACACGAGTTAAACTAGATCTCTCTGGAGGACATTGGCCAATAGGAGGTAAGATGTTTCTCTGACATCACAGTACTGCTGGAGATGGAGAAGGAGAAGCTGAACAGACACGGGGAGGCTGAGTCCCAGTCAAGGGGTGAGGCTGGGGACTCTGGGGGTGTTTGGTGGTACTTGGAGACCTCACTTGACTTTAATGACGTCCTTTGTAAGAACGTGTCAAACAGACAAAAGTGGGCGGGGGGGGGTTGCGGCAACATCAAGAATTGGTTCACAAGGGATCTGTAAGAGGATGTGTGTCCCGGCCATCTCACGTGGAGGATGTGTATGCACGCTGAGGGTGGACCCTGCCCTGTGGCCAGCGGTGTGAGGATGGAAGGATGGCTGCTCGCGTATCACATCTCCTCTGTTTCTCCTTCATCGAATGGCCTCTTTCCCAGTTTTTAACGGCCTAGAGTAAAGGAAGTGGAATTTGAACAGTGATGACTATTGTGTTTGGTAAGTGGTTGTCCGCTGCTTTATTGTCCTGGAGTATTTAGCAGTTCAGTGACATGTCAATGAGGCATCATGGTTGTGCCATCTTTCAGAGGAGTTGCCTGTGGAAGTTTGACCCGGGTGGATTCAGGATACCTCGGAGGTATCAGGTGTTACAATTCTAAATGGAGCATTTGGCCAATGGCTGGGCAATGTAGGCTCCAAAATCACCCATGGCTGAAACCCATACATTATTTTGTTTGAAATGTGGGACTTCTGCAAGAGTATCACACCAAGAATTGCTTCAGGTCTCCCCTTTACTTTGGGTTGACAAGACTGAAATATCTGATCACTATTTTAGGTAATTCCTTAAAACCCACTCCAGCAATGTTACGTGTTTTGCCACTCCATGTTTGGCTAATTGCGTGACATTGAAAAGTCATTTCTGTCTCTGAAGTTTATGTTCACCATAAAAAGGTGAAAAAATTTTAACCATGTGATTTCTATGGTCCTTCCAACTTTGACACCCACGACTATCTGAAATCTAGGGAATTTAAATTTTTAAATGTCCATGCTCTTTGGCTCAGTAATTCAATTTCTAGAAATTTAACCTTACACAACTATGAAGACATACACACACACACACACACACACACACACACTCACTGCAGCATAAAACAAAAGGGTAGAGGCTGGGGCTGAAACAATTTGGTGTCAATCTCCTGAACCTCTCCTGTCTTGTTAATTTGCTTCAGTTTCCGCTGGATGATGTATTGCTGTGGCTGGCACCCACCCTTCTGGCTAGGTGGATCATAAAACACTTGTACATGATAGGAAATTTGGGCTGCATGGTCATCTGACATCCCACAGTTGGACTTTCAGGATCTCCCAAAGACTGATACAGGAGCTGTTTCTCAAAAGGAGAGTAGTTATCTACAGAGGAGGGCATACATTTCCTCCCAAATCCTAAAAGTCTGTTCTGTGATTCTCCTTGGATGCTTACTAGAGTTTTCATATAGCATTCTAATTTCACATCAACACTTCTATGTCGTGTTAAAATGCATCATTATATCTGTTGGATCATGAGATCTAAGTGGTAGAGCAGCTTGTAGGGGAGTTGCAGAAACTTCTCTGGTTATGGTCTTTTAAATCTGGCAACCTGTGGTCATTTTGTAGATGGGTCACTGTAACACACTCAAAGTGGCCTATGTTGACTCTAAATTCTAATAATACCTATGAAGTGTTCTGCTCTTTACTTGTGGTAGTTGTTTAGTGATGCAGCATCTGGGCTTTCCCCATCTCAACATGATCCAGACCATTGAACATTCAGAAACTTCACTGAGAAGCAGATGTGAAGTTTTTGTATTTTTTCTCACTCCCATTGCTTTGAAAATTTCTGACAAAGGCATCAAAAGTATTTATTACAACTTTCTGATCATCAGCTCCAACCAGTATCATTTGATCAAGGTAGTGGACCAATGTAATGTTTTTCAGGGTGTCATGATGGTCAAAATCTCTGGAAACTGTATATGGCAGAGAGGAAGGAAAGTTGACAAGGAGAGACTGTGAGGGTATACGACTGGCCCAGTAAAAAGCAAATGGCTCTGATGCTCCTTACAAATTGATATGGATAAAAAACATTGTTTAGGCCAATGACTGCATACCCAGTAGCAGGGGCTGTATCGATTTGCTCAAGGAAATATCTGGGATAGCAACTACCCTTGGAGTCCCCACCTGGTTAAGTTTACAGTAGCCCACAGCCATTCTCCAAGAGGCACCAACTTCTGCACAGTTCAAACAGGTGAGTTCATTCCTAACCCCTGGTGCCTGGGAAAGTGACCTTATTTGGAAATAAGGGCCTTTCTTTGTAGATGCAGTCAAGCTAAGATAAGGTCCTATTGGAGTAGGGTGGGTCCTAAATCCAATATGAATGTTGTCCTTACAAGAAGGCAAAGGATACAGACACAGAGGGAAGCTGGTGTGAAGAGGGGGCAGAGGTTAGAGTAATGCTGCCACAAGCTTAAGAACACCTGGGGCTCCCAGACACTGGAAGAGGCAAGGAAGGATCCTCCCAACACCTTGATTTCAGACCTCTAGCCTCCAGAACTGTAAACAAATTTCTGTTATTTTAAGCCACCCACCTGTGGTTTTGGTTATGGCAGAAACTAATACACTGCATTTCAGCAATGAATTACAAGTGGGGAGGGCATCTCAGGAGGCCCTATGCTCCCATGGCTCTTTGTGCAGGCCAGTGCACTTTACACCATTTCCAGGGACAAGTCCCCCAGATGCCATATGCCTGTATCTAACACTTCTATAATGTATGGTTTACAAAGCATTTTCACATATACGTTGTGATTGCTGTAACAAACAAGTCAAATACTATCAATATAGTTTTTTTTTTAATAGACCATTTTTTAGAGCACTTTGAGGTGCACAGCAAAACTGAGTGGAAAATAGAGATTTCCCATATATCCCCTGCCCCACACATACACAACCTTTCCCATTACTAACATCTCCCAACCAGTGGTATATTGTTAGAATTGATGAGCCCAGGGACACATAATCACTTAAAGTTCATAATTACATTAAGAGTCACGCCTGGTGTTGTAGATTCTGTGGATTTTGACACATGTATAATGACATACACCCACAATTATAGCATCATACAGAATAGTATCACTGCCCTAAAAATCCTTTTTGCTTTGCTGGTCATTCCTCCCTTCCCACTAACTCTTCGCAGCCACTTATCTTTTTACTGTCTCCACAATTTTGCCTTTTTCAGAACATCATATAGTTGGAACGTACAGTATGGAGACTTTTCAAGTTGAAGGTCCCTTCACATTTTTTCAGTCTTGATAGGTCATTTCTTTATCATACTGAATAATAGTCCACTGCCTGGATATACCCCAGTTTGTTTATCCACTCAACCTACTGAAGGAGATTTTGATTGCTTCCAAGTTTTGGCAATTATGAATAAAGCTGTTATAGACATCTCTGGGCAGGTTTTGTGCAGATGTAAGGTTTTCACTGCTTTGCATAAATACCAAGGAGCATGATTACCATCTTACTGTAAGAGTAGGTCTTTAAAAGACGACTAACCTATCTTCCAAAGTGACTGTAACCAATATAGCTTTTAATTTATGGATGAGGAACAGGGTTCATGGAAGTTAATCAACTAGTTGAAGATTGGACAGTATGAGGGGATTTCCACCCAGTGTCTCTTGGCATTGCTCCTTCCCCAGTGCTCAACCTAAGCAGGAGTGTGGAGGAAATTGGGTGGTAAAACCTGGACCCCACATTCACTGGTCACAGTGATATGAACACTGTTCTTTCACAAACCTGCTCCACTCATAGCTTTCCTCCACTCACTTGAAGGCAACTCTATCCTTCCAGTTCTTGAGGCTAAAAACCCTGGAGGCAGCCTTAACTTCCTTTCTTCTCTTGTCCCTGATATCTGTACTTTCAAAAAATCCTGAGGGCTCTACCTTCAAAATATATCAAATATATTCAAGATGTATCTGAATCTGAGCATATCTAAACACCTTCACTGCTACCACCTTAGTTCAAGCAACTATTAGTACTAGATTTGAACTATCATTGTATCTTCCTGATGGACTGATGAGAAATGCAACTTAGTTTCATGCATCTGATGTTTGGAAGAATTACACAGACTAGCTTCTGCTGCGTACATTTCAAACCTTGTTTCTCCTCTATTATTCACATACTTCCAAGGCCAGATGCGGCAGGACACCCTCATTATCAGGAAACCCCTCTAGTGCAGCTTCCTGCCATGATGTCAGGTGAGTTGGTACTCTGAGTGGCAGTATTTCTAGTAGCCATTCCTACACCAGGATGACCAGGAACCACATACATATATCCACCAAGCCCAAATGAAATGTATCTCCAACTCAACTGCTCCTTGGCTGGATCCTGGAAATGCTCTTTGTCCCTTTAACATGAGTGGGAGTATGGTGGAGGGGGAGTTGGAATGTAAAGAAACAGGACTCATCCAATGGCAATTCGAATATCTTGCTTTTGAAAATTTTTAAATGCCATATCACCATTTTTCTCCAAGGCTCTGGAATGGGCGTTTGCAAGTGAAAGTTGCCAAAGTTTACCTTTCATTAGCTTCGTAGTGTATCAGCGTCTGGGATAATATCCTAAATTGCAAGCTGCTCCCTTCCCCCAGAGCACCTCATCCCTCTTACATGCTTTTCATTTCCATAGCACTACCACCCTCTAGTACTGTATACTTTATTATTTATCCCTCTGCTAGTATATAAACTTCATGAGGGCAGGGATCCTTGCTTGTTTTGTCACTGAAGTTTCTCAAGTGCCTAGAATAGGGCCAAGGGCTTAGTAGATCCTCCAAAAAGACCTGTGAATAAGTGAATGAAATAAATTATGCATAAATGAGTGAATGAGTGATCTAAAGATAACCTAGGATCAAGACTACAGTAATCCAGCATTTGGGAATTGTAAAATTTGAGTTCTTTTCCAGACTCTTCCACTTAACCTTGACCATGTCATTTAAACTTTCTGGACCTCTGTTTCCTCGTGTATAAAATTAGGTGGTTATTTATTCATTCAATTAATATTCATTGCGACACAACTACGGTCAAGAGGATACAAAGATGCTTTCTTGCATTCAAATCTTACTACTCTTGCAGATCGCGAAACTCTGAGGCTTCAAAAGTCCCGCCTCTTCCAAGCCCCGCCCACTTGCCGAGCCCGTCGTTAGGCTCCTCCCCGATTCAGCACAGCCGCCGGTGTAGAAGCCCCGCCTTCCTTCGGCGCAGTCATCCAATGGCCAAGATACACGGCTAGGTGAAAGCGAAAAGGCTTTAGGTGTCCTCTTGGCGCCTGACCAGAGCCTTGGACAATTCAGTTCCTCGAATAGTCATTTCCTTGAGTTGCCCCTGCGATGTGCTGGATCACCGCTCTCCCAGATTCGCTCCGAAAGCTCGGCCAAGGCTCCTGAGCCCCGTCGCTGCCCTCCCCGGGAGCCCTGGGTCTTCACTGGACGAGACTCGCGCCCCGCGGCATTATGGGAATGGTAGTTTTATTTTCCTCCCGGTTCCTTCTAGGTGGACTAGTGGCCAAGACTCGCAGGACTTCGATTCCCAGAAGCCCGAGCGAGTCACTGGTCACATGGCCCGCAAGACTGGGTTTGGTGGGAGGGGGCCGGGCTGGTGCTCCGCAGCTGTGACACCCGGAGCCCTTGGGCTCTCTCGGCCCCCCAAAGACCCCGCCATGGTGCGTGCGGGCGCCGTGGGGACGCATCTCCCTGCGTCCGGCTTGGACATCTTCGGTGACTTGAGAAAGATGAACAAGCGCCAGGTGAGAGGCCCGCGTGGGGGACGCGCCTAGCGTCCGGGTTCAGACTGCTGCTCTACCTGGCGTCGGGGCTTCCCGGCTAGGACAGCGCCCCGAGACTAGCGCCGGCGGCGACCCGAGGCTCCGGCGCCGGGCTCTCAGAGGCCCTGGGTTCAGATTCGCATAGACCCATGTGTGGGCACGTGTGGGTGCTATGTTTCATTGACAAGAGCGCAGTTCGAGAGGGTGGCCAGGAACGGGAAGAGAATAGAAATCTAGTCCTTTGAATGTCACATGTGGTTGAGAAAGCGCGGAGAGGTGACTCGGCCGTGAGTGACAGTTGCCTGACATATTTGAAGGGCCACCCAGTGGAAAAGGGAAGATTTCTTTGGGGCTCCTGAGGCCTGATGTCCAGAGAGGAAGGCTGCCCGTAAATAGAAGGGGCAGCAAAAGGGAACAACTTTCTGATAACGGCAACGGTCCACTAATGCCTCCCAAAGCAATTTCCTCGCATTGTGGGAAGTTTTCTTCCCGACCAAGTGTTGGGACTAAATAAAGCTCGTGTCTAGAGAGCTCACAGGTGATGCTCAATCGTTGTGGGCTGAATTGGTGTTCCAGATGGGATTCCAGAAGCCTCTGATCTCTTAGATTTCGTCGTCTGGCTGCACCTTGAATGTGGGCGCAGCTAGCTTTGGGCAGCTGGGGTTGATTTCTCACTCTTTTGCAACATCAGAAGAAAACTTCCTAGTTGCTCCTTCCTTAGGGTAGCATCGCTGTCTTTGGGACTTTCGCTCTTAAATATAAGGCAAGAGTGAGTTAGGGACTCGAAAGGAACCTCCTTAACTAGGAAAACTGCAATTGCTTAAGCTTCTGGTTGGGGAATTTAGGGGATCTGTAGAGCAAAATATAATAATGGATCCTAATACTTCGATTGATACCAATAATAAATTATGCTAAGAAAAATGGAAGCTTCCTAGTGGGAAGTTTTGATTGTCTTTGAAAATGGTATTAATCTCATGATTTTGATGGCATCCTGTTTCATTTGTCCCACTATATTGAGGAGTGGGGTGATGCCCATGGCAGGCACAGCTTATTCCTCTGGGCGTGTGGTTTGTTTCAGACTAAATAAGTAGAGTTTCAGACTAGTGCAGTAGTGTGGGAAATTTCGGTGTACTTGAATTTCATGAACTGTGTTTAGACTCTGGTTGTTTCTAGGTGTGTATAGCTGAAGAGCTCCTGGGAGTGCCTGTGGTTAAGATTGAGTTGTGGAAGTGATTATCAGTAGCTTGAAAAACCAACAGCTAATGCCATGAGCATTGATGCTGTTTCCCAGGAAGTTCCTCCAGGAAATTGTGCTTTCTTTAAAAACGTAGACTTAATTGTTTTAAAAATATTTCCACTCTCAGTGATTGCCTATGTTTTGCTAGCCTTCTAATTAAAGTTCAGAAGCTCAAATCTGCTGCCTCCTGGCGCTTTTTTTTTAAAGCTTTGTCTTTTTGCTTGTTTCTTTTTATTTTTCCCTCCAAAATAGCGTCCTGTGACATCTTGTCAGGCATGCATGCTTCACCAGTCTTGGAAGTGGGACCTCCTTTCTCTGTTGCCCTTGCTTACTATTAATTAAGGCAAGTGCCACATGCAGACATGAGGAGACTATTTCTGCAGTGAGGAAGAGAGGAAGAAATACAGCTACTGGCATTTCTGCTTCTTTGTCAGACAGAATATCTGGTCTGAAATGTTTGTTTAAAAGTCTCAGACATTGGCTATTTCATCCTTTGTTGACAAAAGACTGAGTATGGGCTTGCTTCTAAACTCTGCTGGGGTTATTAAGTGCCAAGCATATGAAGTTGCATATGTAACAACAATGAAAGGTTGCAGTGAAACTTGATGGTGTATTTTATAGATCCCAGCCAGCTTGTCAATAGTTCAAGCAAAATTATGTTTCTAGATTCCAGGATTTCAATCCTAGACTCAGATCAGTAGGTCTCTAAAAGTTAGAGAGAGCATTGGTCATATGATCTGTGATTTTTGCGCTTAGATTGTTAGGTGTTTGTGTAATTGGTGGTCTCCTTAGCAAACAGATGTTGTGCTCAAAGGAAGTTTTTTTGAGGAATTGATGTTATTTCTTGATGAGTTTCTCAAGCACAAGAAACTACACTGGAAAATACATTGTTAGTACCCTGTCTTTATTAGATAAATGGCAAGATTTTATAATTTGCTTTTTATCAGGGTGTAACCTGAAGGTTTGAAAACCTATCTAAAAGTGACAATGGCTATTTAAAACTATGGCTTGAGGCTTTCCTAATGAGATCTATAATTCTTAATGAAACAACATTTATTTATTAAATCCTTTAAGTCAGGCAGAGCAGGTGGAAAAATTTTTGACTGAAGTCCAGTGAACAACTTCTTTGGACTGATTTGACTTGCAAGGCCGATTTTACTTTGCAGCAACAGTGTAATGTATTATATAGCCCAACACTTGAACAATATCCATCTAGCACTCCAGTTGCTTTTCTTACTCTGAGGAATTCAGTGTAGATCATAATTTCCTATTGACACAATAGCTGAAGAGGTTTTTAAAAATGGTGAGTCACTTTAATTTTGAATTATGTTTATTTTCCTATTTGCACTTACTACATCAAAATATCTTGTTATTTTAATTTACTTTTTATATCCCCATTTTCAGTTGTATCCTTCATAATTATCTCAAATGGTATAATATCACGTAAGTGTGATATTAGCAGGAGATAGTTTTGAGCTCTGCTTTTCCTATCTTACTATCATATCGGAGTATGTTTTCATGTTTTGTCACATTCTTCAAAATGATTAGTTTAATGGCCATATAATATCCTGTCAAATGGCACTTGCTTTAAAACACTTTTTCTCCATATTTTGGAGTTAATCCATTCTCATCGAAGGAATTTTGAAGAATAGAGAATAGTTTAAAGAAGAAAAGCAATCACTCATAATTCCATCATGCTAAGATAGACTCTGTTAGCAGCTTGGGGAATCTCCATGTGTTTGTTCTATAAACCGTTTTGTAGTTTGTGGAGATCAGACTGCCTGTGTTTTTCATTTAAGCTATCTTAAGTGTTTTGTCTTGTTAAAATTCTCTATACATTGTTTTAAATAGTGCAATAATTTGCCATTATCTACTCAGTCATTTCTCCATTGCTCATTTATTTCCTTCTTCCCCTTATTAGAAATAAGACTGTGATAAATTTCTTTGGCTCATAATTCCCTATCTGCCTTTGTATGACTGAATTCTTAGAAGTAGGATTGCTGGGCCAAGAGCAACCTCTTGGTACGGATGACAACTTGCTTTCAGAATGGTTGCATCAACTTGCATGTCCACCACAATGCACTTACCAAGCAGAGTACTAGCACTGGGGGAAAAAAAAACTCTTTAAAATTGCTAGGTAAAAAAAAGTGGGGGGTGGTGAATGGAGATAGGATTTGGCCTGAACACTTTAAATTTTTATTTACCACTTAGATTTATTCTTTGGAAAATTAATAGTTTTAAGTTTTTACCCCCTTTTTAGTATGGGTTTTAGTGTTTTCCTTACTACTGGTTGGTTTGTGCCCACCATGTACTAAAGATGTTTATGTTCTCACTGTTTATTCTACAAATTGAGTACTTAATTTTTGCCAGACTTGTGTTGAGCTTGGGCAGACAGCCAAAATGAGCCTTGCCATTGTGGAACTTACACTCTAATGTAAGGATGCAATGAGTACATATAACAAATATACCTAGGCTGGTGTACAGCAGAAGTTGGCAAACCCCAGTCCACCTCCTGTTTCATAAAGTTTTATTAGAACATGGCCATATTCATTCTTTTATGTAATATCTATAGCTGCTTTCCCGCTACAATGGCAGAGCTGAGTCATTTCAATAGAGACTATATGGTCCATAAACCTAAAATATGTGTTATTTGGCCTTTTACAGAAAAAGTTTGTTGACTCCTGGTCTAGTGGGTTAGGGAAGGCTTCTCTTGGGAACGGATGATTGAAATATGACTTGAGTGAGTGGTAGGTATGCCGAGTTGTCTTGGGAGAGAGTCTTCCGGGCAGAGGAAATAACCAGGTCAGGGTCCTGGAGTGGATGGGAGCATGTGCCTTTTGAAGCCCTGACAGATCCTACCACTGTAGCTGGGGTGCAGTGAGCTTCACCAGCCTAAGCTAGAGTCGGGGGTATATCAGACAGGGCCTTAGAGACCATAGTCATCCTCAGCGCAGTGGGATGCAATCAAAGAGCTTTAAGCAGGGCATAGAGATGACCAGAGGTGCGTTTGAAAATGAATGCTGAGTGTTGTGTGAATAACGCATTGGAAGTGGAGTGAGTGGGTATCACATGTGAATGGTTAGCAGTCTCTTGCCCTGGGCAAACGGAAGGTCCTGGATAAGGGCTGCCAAGCCTAGTCAAGGGTGCCAGGGACTGTATGCCGCATGCCGATGATGGACGGGCACAAGTGAAGGGGTGGAGGTCCTGAAAGAGCAAGAGTCCTGCCAGGTGTGGGCACGTATTCCAGAACAGGCACATGCCGTCAGGCAGGGAGGGAGCATTGAATGAAAGACGTGGGCACTGAGCAGTTTTAGCGCCAGGCATGTTGCTCAGAGTGGAGGGAGAGGGTGGTTGGAGATGATGAGGCCTGGGGATTGAGACTCTATAGTGTTGGGTGGGCCATCCACATGGCTCTTCAAATCACCCAGCGGCAGCGGTTGTGAAGGGGAGGACTGAGCAGGTGCCAGAGCGAACAACCCTCCTGGAGGACAGTGGGGGCAGATGCCCTGAGAGGCGTACGGTTCCAGTAGTACTAACCACAGGGGCTTTTGTCCTGTTGTCTCTTGGAGGACCAGAGACATCTGGGCCAACAATCGAGCTACAGCCCAGCAGGGTGTTGGGATGCCGGTGGTGTTGCTTTTCCCCTTAGGGATTGGTGGGTGTGGCAGGCTGCTGTCCCCGAGGAAAAGCTTTGTGCCTCAGCATGCGAGGTGCAGGGAGGGACGAGGTCAAGCCCTGGGGTCTTAACTCACTGGTCTGAAGTCGGGTGAGGTCAGCTTCAAATTAGATATCGACTTGCTTGCATGGTCTTCAGCCTGTGTTCTTAACCAAATAGTTGTTTGTTTGCCTTTTAAAACATTTATGGAAATTCTGAACATCCAGGTGTTTAAAGTTTTGTAAGGTCAGATGCATTTTAGATGCCTCACTGCTCAGGACTGTGGGGTGCTGGAGCCTCCTCTGGGGCCTCTCGGCCAGGGTGCTGAGGAGTGGTTGTAGGTGACCTGCACTGCGTGTGCCAGGCCCTCGGGTCGGACCTGGCACTGCCCTAGAGTGGAAGGCCCTGGTGGTAGGTCCTGGGAAGCAGCGTCCTGTAGGGTTGAAGGTCCTGGCAAGTCCTGGGCAGGTAAGTAGAGTCTTATCAAGGCTTGAAGAGAGCAGGTCCCACAGATTGCTCTGGGTTTTTTCTCCCTATCTCTCATTGCAGGAGAGACCGTCTATGGAAGGCTCATTCATGGACACAAGTTGAAGTACTATGTAATTTTATAGTTGGTGTGAATTCATGTCCTAAGATCACAGCTTTGTTTTTTTTTTTTAAACAAGCCTGCCTCCAGCTTAGAGTTCATGAATGTTCTGCCACTGGTTGTCACTTTTGGTTTGGCCCTTTTCGTTCCAGCTCTATTACCAGGTTTTAAACTTCGCCATGATCGTGTCTTCTGCACTCATGATCTGGAAGGGCTTGATCGTCCTCACTGGCAGCGAGAGCCCCATCGTCGTGGTGCTGAGGTGGGTCCTGCCACTGTCACTCTGCTGCCCCATGACCAGGGAGCAGTGTTGCCTGTGTCAAAGTCCATGTGACAAGCAACAACCAGTGTTTTGTTTGGATAGAATATTAGAATCTTCTTTATTGATATCTGCTCTGAGAATATTCCATTTTTTTCTGGCTTTTGTTGGGAAATCTTATTTTTTCCCAACAGACATATTAGAGATTTTATTGTGTTGATACTAATGCTCCAGTGCAACATATTTGCTTCTGTCTTTTAATGTTTTAATCCATGTAAAATGACAATTTAGTAATATGGTGCTAGCACATTATTTGTGTACAAATTGATTCTTAAATGTAAGTAATTTAAGACTGTTACTTGGTTTTCTCTGTATCAAATAGAGAGTGTATGTCCCCAGTGCCTCTCAGAGTGTCTGGTGTTTTTTCAAGCTGCTTCTGCTTGCAAAATACAGTTGTAGATGGCTACTCACTTCTTGAGGCTGTTACTCTTATAAAGCACAGCATGTTTATTTTAGAAAAGTTATTGTGTTAGCTAGCTTCATGAAACCATGAAGTCATCCAGGGAAAAAACTTAATGAGTTTGAAATTAAATAACTATGTTTGGGGGCTTAGGTGCTTTAAACTGCTCTCTGTCCAAAGTGTCTTAGATGGCTGAGTCTCACTGAGGGTGGGAGTGGGGCCCTGGCTTATGGGGGCAGCAGCTATAAAGTGGGTAGGGTCACAGCTGGCCAGTGCAGGGGCCGAGGCCAGCACACAGGGGCCTTAGCTCCCAACCCAGTGCCCTTTATCTACAATGGGCCCTCCTGCCATGTCACAGGCCTTCAGCCATGGCCCAGCCTCACCAGGCTGCCCTTGCATGGCTGGCTAAGGCCCTCACTTCTAGAGATACAAGCATTTTCATAAGTTTAGGTACCTCAGGGTAGCACAGGGGCCTCTAAGTCACTGGTGTTCACACTATGCTCCAAGAGTACCCTGCGGTCTGGATAGGTAGGTTAGGAGAGAGCAGGGGACCAAACTCATGAGATTCTAGCTTTGCTTCAATTACGACAGCTCCATTTTTATGAATTGCATTCGATTATACTTTCTGGTAATATTTCATTTGAAGGAAGAATTTTAGGGCTTTTAAAGGAAGAAAAAAATTTTTTAATATGATTTATTATCATTAATCTACAATTACATGTGCAATCTTACGGTTATTAAACTACCCCTTCATCAGGTCCCCCCCACCAACCCCATTACAGTCACTGTCCATCAGCGTAGTGAGATGCTATAGAATCACTACTTGTCTTCTCTGAGTTGTACTGCCCTCCCCATGCCCCTCCCCACATTACATCTGCTAATCGTAATGCCCCTTTTCCCCTCTTATCCCTCCCTTCCCGCCCATTTTCCTCAGTCCCTTTCCCTTTGGTAACTATTAGTCCGTTCTTGGGTTCTGTGAGTCTGCTGCTGTTTTGTTTAAAGGAAGAAAAATTTTAAACCTCAAGTTTAGTTGGGCCCTCTCACTTAGAAGATAAGTAACCTAAGGTCCAGGGAGGCCCAGTCACCAGCATCTCACAGGTACTTCTGCCAGAGCCAAAACTAGATCCAGGATGTTCTGGCTCTTTGTAAAACACACAGACACACTTGCGTACAGAAATTCTTGTGAAATTGCAGTGTGATACAACCTTCCAAGTCTGATCCAGAAAGAAACAAAATCTGAACAGACCAATTGCCAGCAATGAAATTGAATTGATAATCAGAAAACTACCTAAGAACAAAACCACTGGGCCAGATGGCTTCACCACTGAATTTTATCAAACATATAGTGAAGACCTAATACCCATCCTCCTTAAAGTTTTCCAAAAAGTAGAAGAGGGAATACTTCCAAACTCATTCTATGAGGCCAGTATCACTCCAATACCAAAACCAGGCAAAGACACCACAAAAAAAGAAAATTACAGACCAGTATCCCTAATGAACATAGATGCAAAAATACTCAACAAAATACTAGCAAACCGAATTCAAAAATATATCAAAAAGATCATCCACCATGATCAAGTAGGATTTATTCCAGGGATGCACGGATGGTACAGTATTAGAAAATCCATCAACATCATCCACCATATCAACAAAAAGAAGAACAAAAATCACGTGATCATTTCCATAGATGCTGAAAAAGCATTTGACAAAATTCAACGTCCATTCATGGTAAAAACTCTCAACAAAATGGTTATAGAGGGCAAATACCTCAACATAATAAAGGCCGCATATGACAAACCCACAGCCAGCATCATACTTAACAGCGAGAAGCTGAAAGCTTTCCTTTAAGATGAGGAACAAGATGGATGCCCACTCTCTCCACTTTTATTCAACATAGTTCTGGAGGTCCTCACCACAGCAATTAGACAACACAAAGAAATAAAGGGCATCCAGATTGGTAAGGAAGAAGTTAAAATGTCACTGTTTGCAGATGACATGATATTGTACATAAAAAACCCTAAAGAATCCACTGCCAAACTACTAGATCTAATATCTGAATTCAGCAAAGTTGCAGGATACAAAATTAATACACAGAAATCTATTGCATTCCTATACACTAACGATGAACTAGCAGAAAGAGAAATCAGAAAAACAATTCCATCAAAAAGAATAAAATACCTAGAAATAAACCTAACCAAGGAAATGAAAGACCTATACTTTGAAAACTACAAGATACTCATGAGATAAATTAAAGAAGATACCAATAAATGGAATCACATCCCATGCTCACGGATAGGAAGAACGGATAGGAAGAATTAATATTCTCAAATTTGCCATCCCGCCTAAAGCAATCTACAGATTCAATGCAATTCCTATCAAAATACCAACAGCATTCTTCAATGAACTAGAGCAAATTGTTCTAAAATTCATATGGAACCACAAAAGGATATGGTTGAAAGCGTGACGCCGCAGGAGTCAGAGCCCTGGGTTTGACTTTTGTTCCAGCCCTCAGCGTGGCTTTGGGTAGGTCATCCTCCGAAGTGTATTCACTTGTTTCTGATTCCTTGCACACGTACGTTTGCATCCTAAGTGCTGGGGATATACCATGAAATGTTAAGAATTGCTCTAGAATGTTAACCAGCTTTCAGAATCTGCAGTTCTAAATGAAAGTAGTCACGTATTTTATAGGTGTAAGGCTTTTTACGGGTAAAAACAGGCAGCTTTTATTTCAAAGAGTCCATATTATGCTTGGTTCTTTTTCTGCCTCATGTAAACTGCAGTGGGGCCTGCTGGTGCCCTTTTCATGCTTGAACCTGAGAAGGAATGGTTGCTTTTCTCACGGATCAGGATCACCTTGAGCCGTCAGAAGGAAACCACCGTTTGTTTCATATCTCATGGACCTACTTGACTACTGATGGAAATTGAAACTGATACATTTATTACCATATTCTTTATGAATTGAAATGTTCACCTTGTGAACCCAGGGTAATTTTATGTGATTTTG
Source organism: Smutsia gigantea (assembly GCA_032199065.1). Taxonomy (NCBI): domain Eukaryota; kingdom Metazoa; phylum Chordata; class Mammalia; order Pholidota; family Manidae; genus Smutsia; species Smutsia gigantea. The sequence continues at coordinate 21,208 of JAVSCE010007395.1, read as the reverse complement.
TGTTTCTTTCTAGCGGCAGTATGGAGCCAGCCTTTCACAGGGGCGACCTTCTGTTCCTAACAAATTTCCGGGAAGACCCAATTCGAGCTGGTGAAATCGTTGTTTTTAAAGTTGAAGGACGAGACATTCCAATAGTTCACAGAGTAATCAAAGTTCATGAAAAGTAAAGAGGCTTTACTTCTTTTTTAGTGGTGTTCTGTAAAGTTTTGGTGCCCAAAATGTAATGCTTAACTATGAAGTAGCAAAAACACCGGGTTACGTTCCTAGTTCTGCTTTACTAATCGGGTGGCTTTGGATCTGCTACTGAACGCGGTCTGTAAGACGGGAATGAGAACTTACCCACAAGAACTTGCAGGGTGATTGAGGATTAAGTGCACTTACATCTACCACAGCACTTGAAAAACAAATTGCTGCACAGTGTATGAATATGAGTGTGTTATAGCATAGTAATAGCTATTTGCAAGAGTCTTAAGAGAAAATCAAATCCCACTGTAATTGAGGAATATTTTGATGTGAGAATTATTTTCTGAAATGCAGAAAGCTGCCTATTTCTCTTTATCACTTTGGACCAACTGGCATAATATTAGCAGTAACATTAGCCCTGGATGGATAAAAATTCCTTTCCTGTCTCATCCCATCATTCAGTTATTACCTATCTTGCATGAATTCTTCCCCAACAAATGGCCTTGCCTTTCCCTTAAATGCCAGTGGTGACTTACTAAGACTCTTTTTGAGAACCAGAAAACAATTACTCCTAGCTCAGATTTTTAAGATCCCATGTGAGAATATAGTCATATAATCAGCAAAGATGTTACATTTTATATACTTGGTTATTCATTTACCTTTTTGCAGCTTAGTGTAGCCTTTTTACCTGCATGAGTTGTGAAATTAAATTTAGTTATGTATATTTCTTGTTTTTAAATAATGGAACATTTCTTATCTTGTCCATGTGCGCGTGCATGCTATAACTATTTGCACATTTCCGGTGTTAGATTCCTATTCCATTCACTGCTTCCAGGTGTTCCCCAAAGATGTTGATACTTAAAATATTCACTTCCTTTTACTCTAAATGTTAGATTGACTTTGTTTCAGTTTGTGTTCCTACATTAGTCCTGCACTGTTACTTGATGTCTGCTTATTAACCAACTGGTGAAGAAATATGTCCAGTCATAATGTGGCCTTACTCTCACCTCATTTAAAAAATAATTTCTCCAGATGAGAAGTTGTTCAAAGTTGAGGAAATAATGATGTTCTCTAATTTTCATGAGTTGTGAGAGGCTGCTTGCTTGGGTTTTTCTCCTCTTGATTTCCTTTATAACCATGGCTCCAGATCAGCGTGCTCCTTTTGCCATGGATTCAAATCTTCTGGGCTTATAATATTTTTATCAAATTATAATAGTGCATCTTTTCATTGTCTTACTGAAAGAAGACCCGTCCTGTGGCTCTGTAATGCTATAATATTGTGCTTGTTGTGTCAAGGCTATATAAGCACCAGTTTAGAATGTTTAAAATTAATCCCACATGTCTCTTTAACACACTGATTTTATGCCATGTGTGGTTCCTGTTTCTTTGCAAACTGAATTTTATACCACTCTGATCAGTGGCCAAGGAAATAAAGTGTTAACACATCCTACATTTGGCCAGGAAAAGTTAAGTTTGAGAAGAGGTAAGAACACACTTGCGTTTGAATTAACCTTTTGCTGAAATCTATGTAATTGGGAACTAAGTGCATGGCTGGAGTGCAGAGGAGTGTAGCTCAGGTTGACGGGTTGGTCCCTGAAGCCTGAGGAAGAATGAAAGCAGTTGCAGGAAGCTAATCATCCCCTTACCTGTACCCTCTGCATTGTTTTTTAGGATTTAAGTCTACAAAATTGTCAATAGATTTGTGCTCTAGTTGAGTGGTTATCTGTATGCGATCATCCTAGACCAAGAAAGATAAAGTTATTTTTGACTGCTTCTTAAAATGCCCATATTAGACTGTCAAGTATTGAGTAAACAGATAGTTTTCTAATGATGCTGTGTTGAAAATAATGTTTGAAAGGATGTTATTTTGCTTTCCAGAGATAATGGAGACATCAAATTTCTGACCAAAGGAGATAATAATGAAGTTGATGATAGAGGTTTGTACAAAGAAGGCCAGAACTGGCTTGAAAAGAAGGACGTGGTGGGACGAGCCAGAGGGTGAGGATTCACTTTTAAATGATACAGAAGATTCAGAAATCAGAAAAACATTTGGAAACAAAGAAACTAAATGTAAAGGATAATAGAATCATTCATTATAAATTATTACATGTCAGGAGAGTTGTTAAGTACAGTTGACCCTTGAACAACATAGGTTTGAATTGCACGGGTCCACTTATATGCACTTTTTTCAAGAAATCTTTTGAAATTTGTGACAATTGGAAAAAACATGTTTTCTTTAGTTTACTTTATTGTAAGAATACAGTATATGATACATGGAACATACAGAATGTGTGTTAATTGACTGTTTATGTATGGGTAAGGCTTCCAGTCAGCAGTAGGCTGTTACTAGTTAAGTTTTGGGGTGTTGGTACCCCTAGTTCCTGTGTTGTTCAAGGGTCAACTGTAGTTCTTGTATATAACAGGTATGCATTTACTGTGCAACAGAACTCAGAACTAAAGACCTGAAATTTAAAACTGAATGCAACACATATTATCTATATCATGGGTTTATTTATATTTTTGAAATAAATTCTCACCTAGAGATTAGCCATTTGTAGATATTGAATAGCAATTATAAGAAATCCCTCCACAGATAACCACTGTTTAACACTTCAGTGAATATCCTAGGTATTTCCCTGTGCCTGTCTATACAGATGTGTGTTTGCCTATATAATATATAATTTTACTCAGAAAAAAAAAATTTTTTTCCCAACAGGAAGTTGGGAATAGCTTTCTGTGTCAAATACACATCTATACATTTTTAAATGGCTACATGGTGTTCCTTTGGTATCATAAATTATTTAGCTAATCTTTTTTGGTGGACATTTAAATTATTTCCTGTTTTTCGCTACTAAAACAATTTTGTGATAATTTTTTTATTAAAGTATCATTGATATACAATTTTATGCACGTTTCACATGAACAACATTGTGGTTTCAACATTCACCCATATTATCCAGTCCTCATTGTGCCCTCAAGTGCCCCACTGCAGTCACAGTCTGTCCGGGTAGTAAGATGCTACAGAGTCATTACTTGTCTTCTCTGTATTGTACCGCCTTTCCCATGACCAAACATATATTGTGATGGCTAATTATACTGCCCCTTAATCCTCTTCTCCCTCCCTCCCCACCTACCCTCCCCAGCCCCTTCCCTTTGGTAACCACTAGCCCCTTCTTGGAGTCCGTGAGTCTGCTGCTCTTTTGTTCCCTCAGTTTTGCTTTGTTGTTGTACTCCACACATGAGTGAAGTCATTTGGTACTTGTCTTTCTCCTCCTGGCTTATTTCACTGAGCATAATACCCCCTAGCCTCATCCATGTTGTTGCAAATGGGAGGATTTCTTTTCTTTTTATGGCTGAATAATACTCCATTGTGTATATGTACCACCTCTTCATTATCCATTCATCTATTGATGGGCACTTAGGTTGCTTCTATTTCTTGGCTATTATAAATAGTGCTATGATAAACATAGGGGTGCATATGTCTTTTCAAATCAGGGATCTTGTTTTCTTCAGGTAAATTCCCAGGAATAGAATTACTGGGTCAAATGATATTTCTATTTTTGTTTTTTTGAGGAACCTCCATACTGCTTTCCATGGCGGTTGCACCAATTTACATTCTTGCCAGTAGTGTAGGAAGGTTCCCCTTTCTCTGCATCCTCACCAGCATTTGTTATTCTTGTCTGTTGGATGTTGGCCATCCTAGCTGGTAAGAGGTGATATCTCACTGTGGTTTTAGTTTGTATTTCCCTGATGATTTAGTGATGTGGAGCATCTTTTCATGTGCCTGTTGGCCATTCGAATTTCTTCTCTAGAAATGTCTGTTCAGATCCTCTGTCCATTTTTTAATCAGGTTGTTTTTTGGTTGTTGAGGTGTGTGAGGTCTTTATATATTTTGGATGTTAAGTCATTTATGAATATATTCTCCCATACTATAGGATGCCTTTTTGTTCTGATGGTGTCCTTTGATGTACAGAAGCTTTTTAGTTTGATATAGTTCCACTTGTTCATTTTTAATTTTTTTCCCTTGCCCGAGGAGGTGTGTTCAGGAAAAGTTGCTCATGTTTACATTCAATAGATTTTTGCCTGTGTTTTCTTCTATGAGTTTCATGCATTACATTCAGGTCTTTGATCTATTTCGAGTTTACTTTTGTGTATGGAGTTAGACAAATTTTGTGATATTCTTTTAATACTCACCTTTGCATAGTTGTTCTAGCAATCAGTTCTGTTTCTTATTGACACAGCAAAGAGAGTACCCTCTTATTAAAAAACTAAAAAAGGTGATTCTTCGCCACTCTTGGTGACATTTTTTATGTTTAACCCTTGTTAGAAAGGTCTTCTTATTTTATCTAAATCCCACCAGCTGTGTAAGGCAGGAGAACACTGGTTGCCATTTTCTAAGTTTCAGCTTTATTCATTGCATTGTGGTTTCAGGCCTCTTTCTACCTTTCTCTCCCTCTGCTCACCTTTTAACCATTTTCACTCTCTTGCATTTCCACTTCAGTGTCTGTGGGGAGATGAGAGACTTCCAGCTGCTCAGTGCTGTATTTTTAGATGCTCTGGTGAAAAGCTTTGTATAAACCTGAGGTTGAAGCTACTGACTGAAGTAAAACTGGAGGTGCTAAGGGTGTGTGTTACCTTGCTTTCTGTTAGTGAGATGTTGAGACTTCGGTTGAGCTGATTACATATTGACATTAATTTTCTCAGCATAATCCTTGGCTAGCTTATGCTGTGACCCTTCTCTCTCTGGGGTCTTGTCACATTCAGGTGTAAGTTATGGGATTCACATATGTATTTGCTGCCCAAGAAACTTGTTTGTTACATCTGAAAAGGATCGTGAAATGCAGATGATGATTATTTCAGTTACAAACTAATTATCCATGTATTTCAAAAGCTTTCTCTAACAGCAGTTTTTATATAGGCTATCTGAATATTGTCTACAAAAAACTAAAAACTCGAAATTTGGAAGTTGCCCATTCCATATGTACAAGTGGCCCAACTAATTATTTTAATTCTGTTATGCTGAATTCAGCAAGAAAAGACCAGTAGCATCTCTAGCTGAAATCATGTGCCTGTTTACAAAAATCATCCTGCCTGTTAGCTCTGATGCTTTTTACTAATAAAGCCTTTTGAGGCAGGAGTGAATGTTGTTCTTACAGCCCCAACTGGTGCTATTCCCAAGAAATATTTGTTTCCTAAGGCTGATTTACAGTATTTTCAAATGTTGCTACCATCATATTACAACAATCTTTATATTTCTGGCTTTTTATCTCACAATTTAGGTTTTTACCATATGTTGGTATGGTCACCATAATAATGAATGACTACCCAAAATTCAAGGTAGGAATTTATGTGTGTCTGTACTTAAAAAAAAAATTATTACAGCTTTTACATGTGCAGCTATGAAGATGGGGCCTATTTAAAATATTTTGCTAGTTTTTCTTTTCTGCAGATTATTGGTAGCTAACTACAAATTAACATAATCATTAAATTATCAACGTTTAAATTAAATATCTAAAATAGCTACTTTCATCTATAATGTTCATAGTGTGTTCTAAAATGGCACCTATATATGTGTTGCTTTTTATTATGGAACTCTTTAAACATGCAAAAGATAGTACAATGAACCCAGTAATGTTTATCTCCCAACTTCAATAAAAATGTTATCTTTTAAAAAAAAAAATCACTTGAAAAACAGTAGGAGGCCTATGCAAGAATGAGTGGTACATCAGTTGTATTTGCTGGGTGTTTGATCCTTACGAATGAATGTATTTTTGTGTTTTTAACCATAATGTGGCATTGAACAGCTAATTTAGAGAATAAGCTGTGGGGGAGGAGGTCATCTTTCGATTCTGTCCTCAGTCCAATATTGAACAGGTTTCATCTGAATACAGTTATAGTCCAAATTTATTTGTAGACCTGACAGTAATTTTCCAATGTGTTTTCTTTACAGTATGCTCTTTTGGCTGTAATGGGTGCATATGTATTACTAAAACGTGAATCTTAAAGTGAGAAGCAGTTCCTGGGACCAGATTGAAATGAATTCTGTTGAAAAAGAGAAAAATAATATATTTGAAATGTTATACTTTCTGTATAAAGGAAACAATGTGGAGACGTTTCTGTCTTGGCCAAATAAATGATTCATCAGTAATGATTGTTTTCTTTTGTGGGCTCTGATTTGAGTCTGCTCAATCTATCTGCTACTCATGGCAGGCATTCAAAACCAAGCGTGAGGGTCTGCACCATTTCAAGAATCAGGCAGGCCATCACTAGGCCAGCTAGTGTGGACAATGTGCAGTCTACATGATAGAGTTGTAACGTCTGAGTTTCAAAAATTAAATTGTGTAACATAACAGTATTTCTGGGGAAAACAAAAAGGCCCTTAAAAGGAGGTGGTTTTAATAAATTATAAATATAGTGCATATTCCTTTGAAAAATTGCAGAAAGTACAGAAGGGTTAAAGGAGCACGTCCCTTTCCCCAGTGTTCCAAGGATGTCCACCATTTTAGTTTAGTTATATATGCACTATATATACATAGTCCTGCATATAAAATAGTCTGTCATTAAGATATTTGTCAGGCACTTACATCCCAGCTACTGCCTTAGGTGCAGGGGGTGCAAAGGCCAGCCGTGCTGGAGTTGACAGTGCTGCAGGAAACATGGATAATAAACTGACACGTGATTTCAGGAGTGACAGCTCCTATGAGGAGAGGTAAAGTTGACAGAGGGTCAAGGCGGATATTGCTTCTGCTGAGGTCAGGGAAGACTTCTGAGAAGGTACCACTCAGCAGGGTTAAATGCGAGGGAACAAGGCTTGTAAAATCCTGGGGAAAAGCAAGTTGCAGTCAGTGCAGAGGCCCCAACAGGGGCGTGTTCTCCTCAAGCATAAGTGAGCACGCAGGGTGCCTGGCTGTTGATACTGTGGATTCTGACCCAGGAGGTCTGGGATGGGGCCTGAGGTTCTGCATTCCTAACACGCGCCCAGGGAGTGCCAAAGCTGCTGGGGCCTGGACCACACTGTGCAGCAAAGTGTTGGAGGCATAGAAAGGAGACGAGCAATATTTTCAAACACTCTTCAGTTTTGCAAAAATGTTCTCTCTTCACTGAATAATATGATACTGACATCCTTTTCATCAGAATTTACAAATCTACTGAATCTTTGAGGTTTGTCCAATCTGACCTCAGAATGTAGAATCCCTAAAAGTCACTTATCCACTGGTGGGCTTTGAGCAAATTATCTTAATTTCCCACAGCTTTAAATGGAGGTTAAGAACTGCGAATATTTATTTCCTGGTTGTCCTGATAGGGAGGGATGTGCAGGTAATTCACTGAATGCTCTTAGCAGGGCGCCTGACATGTATGCAGGTATACACTCAATAAATGCTACCCATCATTATGTATGTTTCCCTTTCCAATGTGAAGCTGTGCCTCATCGCACACCTGGGTTGAGCTCCTGATTTTGAAATGTAACGACCAGCAGGGGGGATCCATGGGGCTGGCTTGCCCTTTAATCCTTTATTTCTGCTTAAACAAGCTATTGCAATAACAGTGGGCCTCAGTCCTGTTGAAATCAGCGAAGTGAAAGACAAAAAATGTACAGGTTACTTTCTAAAAAACATTATTCTTTTGTGTGGTTTAATAAGCTCTTTTCTGAAGAAAAATAGATTTTTCTTCCCCTAACTAAAAATGGAATTTTAAAATGTGTCAAAACTTTATCATCTTCCTGGGGTTCTGTAGTGCGTTAATATAAACTCTTAAAAAGCTCTTAGCATGGCTAAGGTTTTTGGTAATGCTTTAAACATGTGTAATATTCTGAAATAAAGTTACAAAGGCAGCCAGGAACCCTAACGTGGCTCACTACTGCCATTTACTCGTGGGTAGGTCGGAAGCGTCATCTCTCGGGCTTCATAGATGCTATTGGTCCTTTTACAATGGAAGTGATGGAAGTTAATGCTGGATTGGAGTTCTTTTATCTGGGGGCCTCAGTTGCAGCCTCAGTGTCTGGAACACGTCAACCAGAATGGGGATGTATCTGAGCAGACGACATCAGCACCACAACATCCGAGTGGCTTGCAGGTCATTCAGCAGGTGGGACCTCTTGCTGGGAGCATTTACGTGCTGCTGACAAACTTTTCTTGCATGGCTGGGCAACTGCTTTCCCACTTCATAAAAGCTTAAAGGCATCAAAGTTGAAGGAATTGTGGTCACTGGCCAAGCAAGTGATGCCCACTGAGAAGAGAGAAGACCAAAGTATAAAAACAGGTGCAAGGACTTCAAGACCCTGGTGCAGGAATGCACAGCCCATGTTTCAGCTCACAAAGGCCCCCTGGTGTTGCAAGAGGACACTGTTTAAGCAGTTACATGGTGGTTGCTGTAGTGTCTTTAGATCAGTTTAAATTTCCATCAAAAACTGGAAAGTGTCTACCATGGGAGTAAGCTTCAATTTTTCAAAAAGGTGAGTGGTAGAGCCTCTGATTTCCCCAGTCACAGGCCTTAGCCTTGCCCTTTCTGCTTTGACAAGGAATGTGTCACTCTTATGCAAATATTAGATATTTTTTTCAAAGAACCAGCTCTTGGTTTTATTGATTTTTTCTATTGTTTCATTCTCAATTTTATTTATTTCTTCTCTGATCTTTATTATGTCCCTCATTCTGGTGACTTTGGGCCTCATCTGTTCTTCTTTTTCCAATTTCAGTAATTGTGTCTTTAGCCTATTCATTTGGGAATGTTGTTTCTTCTTTAAATAGGCCTGGATTGCAATATACTTTCCTCTTAGAACTGCCTTTGCTGCGTCCCACAAAAGTGTGGCTTTGCATTGTTGTTGTCATTAGTCTCCATATATTCTTTGATTTCTGTTTTGATTTGGTCGTTAACCCATTGATTAATTAGGAGAATGTTGTTAAGTCTCCATATATATGTGAGCCTTTTTGATTTCTTTCTAAAATTTATTTCTAGTTTTATATCTTGGTGATCTGAGAAGTTGGTTGGTAGGATTTCAATATTTTTGAAATTAGTGAGGTTCTTTTTGTGGCCTAGTATGTGGTCTATTCTGGAAAATGTTCCATGTGCACTTGAGAAGAATGTGTATCCTGTTGCTTTTGGGTGTAGAGTTCTGTAGATGTCTGTTAGGTCCATCTGTTCTAGTGTGTTGTTCAGTGCCTCTGTGTCTTTATTTATTCGCTGCCTGGTTGATCTGTCCTCTGGAGTGAGTGGTGTGTTGAAGTCTCCTAAAATGAATTCATTCTGTCTACTTCCTCCTTTAATTCTGTTAGTATTTGTTTCACATATGCTGGCATTCCTGTGTTGGGTGCATATATATTTATAATGGTTATATCTTCCTGTTGGACTGACCCCTTATCATTATGTAATGTCCTTCTTTATCTCTTGCTACTTTCTTCGTTTTGAAGTCTATTTTGTCTGATACAAGTACTGCAACACCTGCTTTTTTCTCTTTGTTGTTTGCATGAAATATCTTTTCCATCCCTTCACTTTTAGTCTGTGTATATCTTTGGATTTGAGGTGAGTTTCTTGTAGGCAGCATATAGATGGGTCTTGCTTTTTTATCCATTCTGTTACTCTGTGTCTTTTGATTGGTGCATTCAGTCCATTTACATTTAGGGTGATTATCGATAGATATGTACTTATTGCCATTGCTGGCTTTAGATTCGTGGTTACCAAAGGTTCAAGGGTTGCTTCTTTACTATCTAACAATCTAACTTAACTTTCTTGTTAAGTTATTGTGAACACCATCTGATGTTTCTTTATTTCTCTCCCTTCTTATTCTTCCTCCTCCATTCTTTATATACTAGGTGTTTTATTCTTTGCCTTTAGTTAGTATTTGGATGGTCTGCTTTCTTTGCTATGATTTTATTTTCTCTGGTGACATCTTTTTAGCCCTAGGGGTGCTTCCCTCTAGAGCAGTCCGTTTAAGATATCCTGTAGTGGTGGTTTATGAGAGGCAAACTCTCTCAACTTTTGCTTGTCTGGAAATTGTTTAATCCCTCCATCATATTTAAATGATAATCGTGCTGGATACAATATTCTTGGTTCGAGGCCCTTCTGTTTCATAACGTTAAATATATCATGCCATTCTCTTCTGGCCTGTAAGGTTTCTGTTGAGAAGTCTGATGATAGTCTGATGGGTTTTCCTTTGTAGGTGATCTTTTTCTCTCTCTAGCTGCCTTTAATACCCTGTCTTTATCTTTGATCTTTGCCATCTTAATTATTATGTGTCTTGGTGTTGTCTTCCTTGGGTCCCTTGTGTTGGGAGATCTGTGGGCTTCCGTGGACTGTGAGACTATTTCCTTCCCCAACATGGGGAAGTTTTCAGCAGTTATTTCTTCAAAGACACTTTCTACCCCTTTTTCTCTCTCTTCTTCTTCTGGTACTCCTATAATGCGAATATTGTTCCGTTTGGATTGGCCACACAGTTCTCTTAATATTCTTTCATTCTTAGAGATCCTTTTATCTCTCTCTGCCTCAGCTACTCTGTATTCCTGTTCTCTGATTTCTATTCCATTAACAGTCTCTTGTATCTCATCCAGTCTGCTGTTAAGCCTGTCGATCGCTTGTCTAATTTCTGCATTGTCTTTCCTCACTTCCCTCACTTCCTCCCTCAGCTCTTGCACATTTCTCTGTAGTTCCATCAGTATGGTTATGACTTTTATTCTGAATTCTTTTTCAGGAAGATTGTGCATTTCCATACCTTCAGGCTCCCTCTCTGGGGTTGTCTGGTTGATCTTAGTCTGGACCATGTTCCTCTGTCTTTTCATGGCTATAGAAGTGGTTGCTGGTAGGTGCTACGTATGTCAGCTGGGCTCTTTAAGACTTTAAAAAGAAAAAAAAAATAGAAAAGGAAGAGAAAAAAACAAGAAAAAGAAAGAAAGAAAAAAAGAGAAAAAGAAAGAAAAGAAAAAAGTAAGAGAAGAAAATATAAAAAACAAAACAACAAAAAAACGCCCACCAGGAGTAGATTCTGTGGGGATGCTGTAGGTGGCGCTGTTGCTCCACTATTCTGCAGCCGCAGCTGCGCTCCGCAGGGCCCTTTATATCTCTGGCCGGGGTGGGAATGAATGGGAGGCTGTTGATCTCTGTGGGTAGTCTAAGTGCAGCTAAGGGATCCGAAACTCCCCAGGACTCCCAGCCTGTTGGGCTGAGTGTGCCGGGACGATCCAGCTCCTCCGCTGGGTTCCTGTCTCTTTAAGACCGCTGAAAAAAGCACGTGCTTTTTTTTTTTTCCTTCCCGGGAGCCGCCTGCAAGGACCCGGGTGCATTCCCACTCAGATCCTGCACCCTCTGTCTCTCCAATCTCCGCTAAACCGCGCGATGTGTTTCAGTGCTCCCAGCGCAGATCACCGGGGCTAGTTATTTCGCGGGTTTGTACTTCCACTCCCTCCCTGCTCTGAATCCTCTCCTCCTGCCGGTCTGCTGGGGTGGGGGAGTGCTCGGGTCCCACTGGGTCGTGGCTCCGTACCTTACCCGCCTCGCGGGGTGCCGAGTCCTCTCGGGTGTAGCTGCAGGATATGTGCTGTCCTGTATCTTCTGGTCTCTTTTTTAGGAATAGTTGTACTTGTATTTTCATAAATACATATGGTTTTGGGAGGAGATTTCCACCGCCCTGCTCATGCTGCCATCTTCCCGGAAGTACAAATGTTAGATAAACACACACGCACACAGCAACAGCCAGATTGTGGGCTCCAAAGTGCTCTATAAAAATTTCGGACCCACCACTGTCCCCTAGCAAGGCTGGGTAAATGACACATTGTTGTGAAGTGAAGGAAGTCTGCTGTTTTAAGTGAGCAAAGCATGAGAATCTCTAAATTAGGGGAAGTAAGAGTGGGCATCTGCACTTCAAAAAACTCCCAGGTGATGTGAGCATATGCAGCAGGGGTTGAGAACCACTGAGGACCATTTGCACCAATTAGTTGGGAGTAAATGTGATTAGAATGCCTAATTGTTCATGTCTTCCCTCTCATCTTCTCATTTTCATGGAGTCATTTTCAGATTGCATGATAGGAAAAAACAAACGCGCCATATCTCTATGCCACCCTTTCGCCATGACTTCCCACACCAACCTGATGCTAACATCTCCATTATTTGCCATCTGGTTTCTGCTTCACCCTGCATCTGATGAAGGAGCCTTTGGCCCAGGGCCATGGGCAGTCAGCATAGGCTCATCCTGACATTCTGGGCAGAGCTCCACCCATCCACATTCTACTTGGGCAGCAGGTCCCCTCAGTTTCCAGTAAGAGGCATGGGGTGAGGTGGGTGCAGCAGAAGGAATGCTCTGCAGTCAGAGGTGTAAGGCCTGCTTCCGCCTACTGTGTCTGTAGTTAACTCAGGCCCAGTTTCCTTACATCTAAAATTAGTGTAAAGATGGGCCAGGAGATTCTTAGATGCTTGGTTTTAATCAAATAGAGCTTTACTCTTTCTCCCTCAAGATCATTTGAATTTGAATACTGAGAATATATTTCTTCAGCCTCACAATCCTCTGGAACATTGTTCCCTATCATCTTTGGCCATGAATTCTACCTTTATTTTCTCAGATTTTAAAATCTGCTTCCCTTCATTGTTGCAGACACATCCTGTGACAGGGACATTCTCCCTCAGAGCCCGTGCTTCTAGCCACATGAAGATTTGGGATGATGTAGGAGAGCAGAGGGTCCTTTACACTTGATCTTGCCTTTGCCAGTTCTGGGTCAATATGGGCATAAGACGCTTCCCCCACATGCTCTCGTCTCCATGGAGAAGTCATCCCCCAGACACTGTTCACCACATGTCCCTTGTCAGGTTTCATAGTTTCCCCAAAGGTGTTTACTTGTGCTATACAGCAGGAATTTTTTAAATAGACTTTTTTAGAGCAGTTTTACGTTCACAGCAAATTGAAAGTACAGATAGTTCCCATATATTCCCTGTCTCCACAAATGCACAGCCTCTCCTACTGTGACATCCACAGCATAGTAATACATTTGTCAGAATTGGTAAACCTACATGAACAACACATCATTATCACCCAAAGTCCATAGTTTACATCACAGTTCACTTAGTGTTGTACGTTCTATGAGTTTTGATAAATGTATAGTGTATTCACCACTGTGGTATCATACAGAATAGTTCCATGTCATAAAAGTCCTCTGTGCTCTGCCTCTTCATCCCTCCCTTCCTCAGTCCCTGGCAATCACTGATCTTTTTGACTGTCTCCACAATTATGCCTTTTCCAGAATGTCATATAGCTGGAATCATGTAGTGTATGACCTTTTCAGTATTTAGTTAGATGCTTTTAAGTTTCTTCCATATCTTTTGATGTCTTGATAGCTCACTTATTTTTAGCACTAAATAATATTCCATTGAATGGATGTACTGCAGGTTATTTAACTATTCATCAAGTGAAGAATATATTGGTTGCTTCCAAGTTTTGGCAGTGAATAAAGCTGCCATAAACATTTGTATACAGGTTTTTCTGTTCATAAGTTTTCGGTTCATATGGATAGATACCAAGGATCATGGTTGTTGGATCACATGGTAAAAATATGTTTGGTTTTGCAAGAAACTGCCTTCCAAAGTGCCTAGACCATTTTGCTTTCCCACCATCAATGTAGGAGAGTTCCTGTTGCTCCACATCCTTGCCAGCGTTTGGTGGTGTCACTGTTCCAGTATTTGGACATTCTAATAGGTGTGTAGTGGTATCTCATTGTTTTAATTTGCATTTCCCTGATTACATATGATATGGCACACCTTTCATATGCTTATTTGCCAACCGTATATCTTCTCTGGTGGAGGATCTATTTAAGGTCTGACTCATTTTTAAATCAGGTTGTGTTTTTTTTAATTGTTGACTTTTAGGAGTTCTTTGTATATTTAAAATAACAGTCATTTATCAGATATGTCTTTTGCAAATATTTTCTCCCAGTCTGTGGCTTGTCTTATTTCTCTTGATAATGTCTTCTGCTGAGCAGAAGTTTATTTTAATGAAATGCAGCTTATTATCAATTATTTCTTTTATGGATCATAGGGTTGTATCTAAAAAGATATTGCCATACCCAAGATTGTCTAGATTTTTCTCCTATTATCTTCTAGGAATTTTAGAGTTTTGTATTGTACATTTAAGTCTATGATCCACTCTGAGTTAATTTTTGTAGAGGGTGTAAGGTCTGTGTCTAGATTTGGATGTCCAGATGTTCCAACACCATTTGTTGAGAAGACTATCTTTGCTCCATTGTCGAAGATCATTTGACTATACTTAAGTGGGCCCCATTGGTCCATTTGTCTGTTCTTTCACTAATAACATGTGTCTTGATTATTATAGTTTTACAGTGAGTCTTGAAGCCAGGAAGTGTCAGCACCCCAAGTTTGTTCTTCTCCTTCAGTACTGAGCTGGCTATTCCCAGTTGTTTTTGCCTCTCCATATAAACTTTAGAATCAGTTTGTCAATATCCATACCGTAGGATTTTTACTAGGTATTTATATTTGGAAAAAATACACAACCTGCCTTTGCCATATTTCTTTGTAAGTTTCATTCCTCAACTCCATCTATGAGAAGAATTCTTCCCTTTTTTGAAATCTCAAGTTGATTTTATCTAGCTTCCCTGATTCATGCGATAGAAACATTTGAGCTTCTTCCTCTCCTGAGATTCACTGGGTGCTTCCTCTGTTAGTTTAGGCTGTGACATGCCTGATATGCTCCACAGCATCCGGCTTATCTGTTGTAGATGGGTATATACTCCCTCTCCCTCTTGATTTTCAGTTGCAAGAGCTCTTTTTATTTTTTTTCCAAGAGCTCTTGATTAGATCAGTGGATTTAAAGGCAAATAGATTGCCTTTGACTTCTCCCTATGGAAAAAACAGACCATAATAAAATCAGACTGCTATCCAGAGCTGCTACCTGGTAGCCCTGGGAGCAGTTGTTTGGGGCTTAATAGTGTATTAACTACCCAAAGAGAGCTGTTGAGTCAGTCTCGAATTTAACAGATTATCCTTAAGATGGGATATTTTCATCCCTGTGAGTGCAAAGCTATGCTTTGTGGCCCCACTTCATGCATTGTGCCTAGGCCCCATGCCTTTTCAAGTCAAAAGTGGAGAACAACATTAAAAGAACATTTTTATATTTGAAATGTTATGTTTTCTACTTCCACTTGTTAATGGCTAAGCGAATAAATTGCTATGAGCCATTTTTAAATTGAGCAAAAACCCATCATACCGCTTCCTTATATGTTTATAGGAAGTTACAGTTTTCAAAGTGCTTGCTTGTTACCTGCCCTGTGGGCATCAGGAATAAGGGGAGCTGCTGCTGAAATCATCGTGGGAAATCTTGACTGGACCATGGATGCTGCCAGAGGCATGGCAGCCTCAGCCTCTCTAGACACTAGATGTGGCTGACTCAGCCATGTTCTTCTGTCTCTGTTTCTCCAGAGCAAACATTCCAGGTGGATTGCATTTGATTGACTGAGCCTAGATCACATGTGTGTGCCATGTTAAAAGGAAGAATAGGAAAGTAAAGTCCACACATTTTCAGCTTCTGTCATGGGAGGAGGGCTGTACCTTCCATCAAGACTCGAATGGTAGAGTCATAGGAAGATAGAGACATAGTTCTGATGATTGCACACCCAAACAGCCCCCCCCACACCCACAGCCTGTTCTCCCAGATAATAGGGTGCTGCAAGGACACAATGAGATGATGTTTGTGAACACCTTTTATAAATTCAAAAACATATACAACATAAGGACGCTGCTTTTCAGTCTGTTCTCTTTTGATCCCTGGCAGTCTAAATGTCCCCGTGGACCCATTTTCTCAGAAGCAGGTTCTCAGCAGCCCACACACACTCAGGCCCACTCTCAAGAGCTTACTTCAAGCATGAGAACCCCTGCCCACCCGGGACGTGACCACCCCAGCCATGGACAACTCCAGATGGTGGCTCCATCTTCTCCATCTGAGCAATGTAAAAGATTTATTACTTTAAAGCTCATAAATGCCATTTCTCTGAAACTGTGCTTTCATCTATGAATGGGGATTTTCATTTTTACAAACATTTTATCTCAGTGACACCTTCAAGTATTGATCTCCAATATGCTAGGGGTTGCATCAGTTTGAAACAAACTCTTGCTAGGAACTTTCCGAAGGTCCTTGAAAGCAGCATCTGAAAGGTCCTGGATGGTCACACAGCTGTGGGGACAGGAAAGGAGGGAGGGAAGGAAGGAAGGAAGAGAGGGAGGGAGGGAGGGAGGAAGGAAGGAGGGAAGGAAGGAAGGAAGAGAGGGAGGGAGGGAGGAAGGAAGGAGGGAAGGAGGGAAGGAAGGAAGGAAGAGAGGGAGGGAGGGAGGGAGGAAGGAAGGAAAGAAGGAAGGGAGGGAGAGAGAAAGGAGGGAGGGAAGGAAGGAAGGGAGAGAGGGAGAGAGAAAGGAGGGAGAAAGGAGGGAGGGAAGGAAGGAAGGGAGAGAGGGAGGAAGAGGAAGACAGGAGGGAAGGGAAAGGAGGAGGGAGGAAAGAAGGGAGAAAAAGAAAAGTGCTTTCCTCCACTTTTCAGTGCTCTTTGGAGTGCCCTCTGGGGGGCACCCCAAGGTTGGCTCTTTTGGGTCTCATGCCTTGAGGGCATAGCTCCTAAACTAATATGCACAAAGCAGTAACTAATAGGGGCTTATTCTACCTCTCAGCAGTACAGGCCTATCTCATAGGTACTGAGTTTGGCTCCAGACCACTGCAACAGAGAGGCTATCATAATAAAGCAAGTCAAATGAATTTTTGGTTTCCTAGTGCATATAAAAATTATGTTTACACTATACTGTAGTCTACTAAGTGTGTAATCGTATTATGTTTAAAAAGTGTGCAAGCCTTAATTAAGAAATACTTTGTCGCTAAAAAATGCTTGCCATCATTTGGGCTCTCTGCAAGTCCTAATCTTTCTGCTGGGGAGGGTCCGTCCTCGATGCTGATGGCCGCTGACTGCTCAGGCGGCCGTCGCTGAAGGCTGGGTGGCTGCAGCAATGGCTTGAAATCAGACAACAAAGATCCTGCATCGATGGACTCTTCCTTTCATGAATGATTTATCTGTATCTATAGCATGTGATGCTGTTTGATAGCATCTTACCCACAATAGAACTTCTTTGAAAATTGAAGGCAGTCCTCTCAAACCCTGCTGCTGCTTTATCTGCTAAGTTTACATATATTCTAAATCCTTCGTTGTCATTTCAACAATCTTCACAGCATCTTCCCCAGGAGTAGGTTCCATCTCAAGAAGCCACTTTCTCTGCTCATCCCTAAGAAGCCGCTCCTCATCCACAGTTTTATCATGAGATTGCTGCAGTTCAAATATAATAATAACGGGAAAGCTTGAGAATCACCAAAAGGTGATGCGAAGACACAAAGTAAGCAAATGCTGTTGGAGCACTGAAGCCCGATCGACTTGCTCGAGGCAGGCTTACCACAAACCATCAGTTTGTAAGAAACGCCGTATCTGCCAAGCGCAGTAAAGCAAGGCGCAACGAAGAGATACACGCATGTTTACATTTTAGTGGTAAACTTGTAAAACAGAGAGAGGCCTTCAGTATTCACGGGAGTGTGATACAAACGGGGTCATTACAGATGACTTAATAGCAGTGCTAGAAAAATTTGGGGTGTGGAGGGGTGTGAATTCCCCATCTTCCGAATCACACAATTTCTGTGATTGAGTGACAGGGATTGTGACGCAGGGCTTTGCACAGCAGCACAGCCCACAGCTTCTACCTCCTACACCCATTGGCAACTGACTTTTGCAAAATGCCTGCCACCCACCTGTCCTGGGGCCACACACAGACACACATACACACCCAGCCTGCATGTCTGCATGGAAGTGCTTTCTGATGGATTGGCTAGTTTAAAATTTCAGGCCAAACTGGTAAAATAAATGATCAAAATAACAAATTTGTATCATTCAGGCAACTGACAGGAAGTTTCAAAATGAGAATCCCAGTGGAGACTCTGACAGGTAAGATGTAAAATGGAGATTAAGGGATTTAAAAGGACCTAAGATAAAAAGGTGAGTAAGAGACTGTGTAGGAGTGGAGCCCCAGACTGAACCTGTGATTTTTCGTTGCTCTGAGCTGGGCCACTCCGGCCAGGAGGGTCTCCCGGGGCTGGGGCAGGTTTTCCCAGGAGAAATGCCTCTCACTTGCAGCCAGGCTTGGGCCACAGTAGATGTGACAGGATGTCAGCCACTACGACCTAAATGCTTCCAGTTTCCATCGAACTTTGGAGCCACTGTCCTCCCTCCATCTCTATTTCCAGCTTTTGCCAAGTGGGGAGGCAGGGAAAGAGGCCAGCCGTGGGAAGGACGCAGCTAGGGTGGACCTTGTATTTTCTAACTTAAGTATCTATATTACATTTTCCACTGTCAGTGGTTTTCAGCCCTGGCCACCCGCTAGAACCACCCGGGCACTTTGAATAATGAGGTTCCTGGGCCACATCCACCCCATTGAAAGGGAGTCTTTGCAGGTGGGACCAAACATCACATTCTGGTAAAGCTCCCGGTGACTTCAGTGGGCGTCCAGGGCTGCCTCACTCACCTGAGAGCCGCTTTCTCATGCCTGTGTGGGAGAAGGGGGTCCCTTGAGCAGGTCAGGCATTCTTCTCTCAGAGGATATTTCAGGGACAAGAGACCCCTAGCCCTCTCAAGTGCCAGCATGTCTGGAACCTGATCTGCCCATCTGGCCTTTCCGAGGGGGCAAATGCCTTTCCCTGGCGGCTGCAGTTTTCATTCACTTCTTCCTTAAGACCGTCTCACCAAATCCCTCTGTGGGTGCTCAGTGAATACATCTGTTGGGTGAATGCGAATAAAATCATTCTCTTGAATATTCCACTCAATCAGTATTTACAAAGCCTAGCGTCAGGACGCTGGTGACGGGAAATATTAAACAGGGCCCTGTGTTGTAAACTTCTGTGATAGCTTCCACCCAGGGGATTTCTTTGATTTTGTTTCTTCCCCAAACACCGGCTTTCTTGGCTGCGGAGTTTCAGTCTCGTGTGTTCTTCCAGAGTCTCTTCATTAAGCCTGTTCCCCGGAAGAGGTATTAGGCACGGCTGAGGCTATTTCCATCTCTAGCCATAAGGAAATTAGTGCTGACAGCCCCAAGGAAAGCAGAAATATTAAGAGTGGCTGAGTAAAGTTCCCGTATCAGGAGAAAAGTAGAATATTAGAAAAATGGAATAGATAGAAGTCAGAGCACAGTGGTAAGTTGTAGACTATGAAACCATATTTAAAGCCTGCCTGGAATTTGGTTGACTTTGCTCCTTGGAATTTGTAAAAGTGTGTTAGGTTTCAGTCGGCTGTTTCAGAATTCTTTGGTGATGCCACACGTCAACATGGCACACTTCTAATTTCCTCACATTGTCCTTTAGCGGCTCCATCTCTAAATTCTGTGAAAAAACAGGTAAGTAGCATATTTAGGAACTGATTACCCAGCGTGCAAATGGTCCAAATGTTTGAATTTTCTTGCTGCCTGCTCCTGGCTGATATATGCCAAAGAAGAAAAATGAAGAGGTGAAACTCAATATATTTCATACTTATTTATTACTATTAAAAGATACGGTGGGAAAAAATGTGGATGGCAAAGAATACGTAGGTTACTATCTTATTTCTTGCCAAACTGAGACTTCCAGGTTGTCTACCTTGGAAGCAAACGTCCTGTACCCACGGTTGGGTGACATTGGTGATGTGCATCCTGGACGTTAATCCCTTATAGCTAAAGGCTGCACATGAGTCTTTAGCCATAAGAAATCACCATCTTAAATTAAAAAATAAGTCCATCCCTCATGCCCTATTTTTATCATCAAGTACAAAGCACTTTTTAGACTGTTTTAGACAATTGACCTCGTAAATTAATGAAGGGTCAGTACTCATTAGGATCTGATCCTGGTCCCTGCAATATAGGCCCTGGGCAGATTAAAGTAGCTGAAGTCAAATATATAAGTAAAATAAATAAGTGAAATAAAATAGCAACTCAGATATCTGCGGATATTACAGTGAACATCAGAGAATGCCTGTCTCATTGGTATTGGAGTTGTCCTTCACAGTGGTTTCCTCCATCTTGGAATCCAGGACCAATTACACACATAAAATCACACTTGCAACTCCTGCTTCCCTTAAGTATAACTTTCCACAGTTGCAGTGTGAAATTGACAGAAGGGGAAGGTAGAATTAGGGAAGTCCACTTAACTTTTGCACAGAGAGGATCAGGGCTCCGGGAGGATATATTTTGGTGGAGGCAAGGAGTGACCTGGTATGAGGTGCTATTCGGAGCTATTGCAATACAATCGGAGTGTCTGGGGGACAGTCTGCCAAAATGGAGAGACGGTTGGACTTTGGTGGTACTGATCATTCACACTTTGAAGACTGCCCTCCTTACCACCACCTCTATGCCAGACACTAGCAGGTTCCAGCCTGCTGGGCTCTTGGCCATAAGAGGGCTGGGGTGCCGCCATAAGCTGGGCTGGGGTACGGTTCCTGGGAAACCAGAGGTATGAAGACTCCTATATGGTAGGGAAATGGGACTAGGCTCTCCATCTACAAGCAGAGCTGGGTGCTCTGCTCCCCCATGTGAAAGATTAAAGGCTGGAAAAACTGTAGCAACAGTTGACTAGCTTTGAAAAACTGCATGACCAGGAAGGAAGGTAGGAAGACATAGACATATCCTTTCAAATAGGACCTGAGCTAAACTGCTGCCTGGTTCTGTGAGCAGCTCTGTAACATCCCTAATATCTGAAGAAAGCTGACAAAGAGAAACCAGAGGCTAAATTGTAAAAAGAATATAACTTACCCCTCTCTCTCTCATTCTCTCTGTCTGATTGCTTGCTCTGGGCGAAGCCAGTTGCCATGCCACGAGGACACTCACAGAGCCCTTGGACAGGTCCATATAAAGAGGAACTGAAGCCTCTGTCAATAACAAACACCAGCTCTGTAGCCCTGTGAGAACCACCTGGGAAGTGTATCCTCCGGTCCCAGTCAAGCCTTCAAATGACTGCGGCCCCAGCCAGCATCTGCTTAAACCTTAAGAGAGACCC